>JAXCGZ010009506.1:10000-105000 GCA_037179515.1 Halocaridina rubra
TTATGTGCAATTCATCTTTGATATATTAGAATGAAATCAAACATATTCAAACTTTCTAGATACACTGATGTTTAGTTCCACATGCAGGTAAATTCGGTACGGTGTATCATGAAGTGGTTTGCATGTTATAGTAGATGAGAGAGAGAGAGAGAGAGAGAGAGAGAGAGAGAGA
The DNA here is from genome assembly GCA_037179515.1 of Halocaridina rubra. NCBI lineage: Eukaryota > Metazoa > Arthropoda > Malacostraca > Decapoda > Atyidae > Halocaridina > Halocaridina rubra. The sequence goes on from JAXCGZ010009506.1 coordinate 10,173, forward strand.
GAGAGAGAGAGAGAGAGAGAGAGAGAGAGAGAGAGAGAGAGAGAGAGAGAGAGAGAGAGAGAGAGTTCTCCGTTGTGTTTGACGGTGATAATACGGGTGATTTAGTTAAAGTCTGTTTTATGCAAATAAAATCAGAATGAAATGAGAGGGCCAAAGGCGCCTTTGATGTCCTCGTGCGAGGTAGGAATATGAAGAGACTTTTCCTGTAGGTTCTGTATCTGTATCAGAATTCAAATACCCGTATGCTGAATTTCCTGGTACACATTGTATACTGAATTATCACATACACATTTACAAATATATGATCTAGAGTATAATATAGCTTTCTTTTTATCTCTAAGAGATATGTACATTGTCATGCAGAAAACACTGTGTAACTTACTGTGTTAAGAGAACATTCCTTTGTGTGGTTATTTATGTATTTTATGTATGGCGTGATAGATTCATATTAGCGTTGAATTTTGTTTTTTTCATCGAGAATTCAGTTTTGCTATTTGCTCTCTTGCGTCATTATATATACGCCCTTTTTAATTTAATAATGTTCAGTCCCCCGTCTTATATCTTAGTAACTTTTTTTTTCCATTTACCTCACTTAAACTATAAGCATATGTAATTCTGATTATCTTTAGTTATATTTGTGATTTATCTATTATTTTTTTTTTCTCGGATGGACTTAATAACTGGGCTTCATGTCAGAATCTAAGCTAATATACATCCCATCTAATATTTTATGCATCACTCTTAATCCCCATTCGAATAGGGGTGGACACAGACAGATTTGTAGCTGGGGAATTAAGGCTGAGTGCCCATCCTAGCGCCCCACGATGGCCTCGAACACGGGTTTGATCACTTCGCGAGTCAAGCGCTCTATTCACTGCGCTCCCGCGGTCCACTTTACAGCCCGTCTGATGTCCTACGTAGAATTGATCATGTAGTCCCTGCTCTTGTATGATAATCCATCCATATACCAAAGCCATATTCCCCCTTATAAGGAGGGTGGCGGAGTCAAAGACAATACTTTGAATTTTTGTGGGAATTAAATACAGAGGAGGGGATTCCCAGCCCCCTCGCTCCGCCCCATTTAGTCGACTTTTACGACACGCATGGGAACGCGGAGGAAGTATTCTTACCCCCCTCCCTCAGGGGGTATTGTATGAAAATACAACTACTTATTACATTTGTATTCATTGTAATATGAAATAGTCCAGTAAATCGATGATCAGACTCACATAAATTTAGTATATATACATAGTGGTGTATATGGATGAATGTTCGTATATATGTGTATTTCTTTATGAAATAATTATGTTCCTTTACAAATTAAAATTCATATAACTTTACGAATATGTATACTTACATACAGAGGTGAGTATGAACGGGTATTCATGTATCTCTATATATTTGTGTATGTGCCTATGTGTTCCTGTGCTTGCACGTCTGTGTGCGTATATTTGTGTGTGTGCGTGTGTGGCTCCGTGATAAAGGATTGGATCATTAGCATGTCAATTGGTGGTTTTCTGTCATTTACATATCAATGGGGTGGCGGCGCTGCTCATCAGAGCCGCCCAGGCCAAATCCTCTTCCACACTGCCAAAAATGTGTCAAATTTTTTTTTCTCTTGGGGGGGGGGAAGGAGAGTGGGAGAGACAGGGAAAACTGGCCCTCTAAAAATAGATATTTTTGAAAAGTCTATTCAATATCCCGACATCCTCCACCACGTTATCGTGTGTTTATATATATATATATATATATATATATATATATATATATATATATATATATATATATATATATATATATATATATATATATATGTGTGTGTGTGTGTGTGTGTGTGTGTGTGTGTGTGTGTGTGTGTGTGTGTGTGTGTGTGTATACCCATAAAAATATTTCTATTTGGAAATGTTCTTTGTATGAAGAGAATTTGGATAGAGATTGTATTAAAAGACAGTTCTCTCTTATAAACAGTAATGGTACTACTAAAATGCGCCAAAGCATTCTTATGTCAAATAGAAATAAACAAATGAATGAATAAAATGAAAGTCTAATGATTATATGCTATTAATAAGAGTGTCGCTGGTAATGGAAACCCTCGTATGTCTACTTTCAAAACCTTTTTGAAAATTAGAAGACCAAACTTTCCCTCTTTTAAATGGAGAAGAAGAAGTCTGAAGCGCGTTACTATATCATTACCCATTTCGCCAGGATCCTCTCAATGGAGTGATCGGCGCTGGCAATTACCATATGCATGAAGGGAAAGAGAGAGAGAGAGAGAGAGAGAGAGAGAGAGAGAGAGAGAGAGAGAGAGAGAGAGAGAGAGAGAGAGAGAGAGAGAGAGAGAGAGAGAGAGCTACGAACTCTAAAGGCTCGCGACAGCCATTTAGGTTTATGCATAATGTTTATTATTAGTTCAAGCTTTGGTTCACGCTATAAGCTTGAGCAAATCAGAAAGATATATGCTTTTGTAGAATATTTCCTATGAGGAAGCAAAGCAGCTCAACTCGGGTCAATTGTGAGAGTTAGCGTCAGGAAGGGCATCCGGCCGTAAAACTTTAAGCCAAAATGTTGTTGTTCCGGTTTTACGTCACGGACTCCCTTTTCTTCCAAGGGCTAGGACGGTTGCCTTCTTTCGAAGGACTTGCTTTGGCAGATGTAATCGTTACCCTGAGTGCATGCCCTTGCTAACCTCAGACCGTGACGGGGCGCGAACCCTCGACCTGATGCCTCAGAGTCGCGGACGCTACCGCTTGAGCCATAAACAGTATATTTTCCTAAAGGCATCTGAGGGGCAGTTACCTTATAAGAACTTTGAAAAAACTGTCAATAAAGAAGATATACATCTGTACAACAGACTCGCGAACAAGCTCACCGTGGGACTTTAGGAAGGGTATCCAATCTTATTTCCCCATCCACTCTCTGTCTGTGTCCACCCCTTTATGGAGAGTAATATTTGCATAAAACGTAATCCTTTCTAGGTGTTAAAATATGTTTGTTTGAATATTTGTTTTAAAAAAAAATCTTCAGATGGTTACAGTAAATGTTCACTTTCTTCAGATAAAGGTCTCTTGCTTTAGGCATTTTTTTTTTTTTTGTACAAAATATATGGCATAACTACTTGTCAGATCATATTTATACCTTCATTTATTGTTTATTTTTGTCATGTAAACTTTTGTGGCAATAATTCCGTTAATGATGACACTAGGCTTATATTTGTTTTTGTCTAGTCATCCAGAAAGCACTCTAATATGTGTTCCTTAAAAAGAAAAATTTATGATAATATCCGCCCTCTATATCATTTTTATACATAGCTTCTTATTCTTATCGCTTTGATAGGATTGAATCTAAGGCCATCGGACTCGTTAATGACCCTCTTCTTATAGTCAATTCGAGTCTCTTTATCTTAGCCAAAAGGTATCATCTCGTTCTCTCTTCCGTAGGTATTACTTCCATCACTGTTCTGCTAACTTGGCGAGGCCGTGTAACACACCCCAAGCGGCCTCGTCGTACAGGTTCTGTTTTGAGATTTGTAGCTCACGGATTGGTTGGTGCAGTGACTACTTCTTTCCTTCCATTTCCAGACTCTGGAACTATCCCTCCTTCTGTTTTCTCTAACTCTCATGACCATTCTGCTTTTAAAAAACTGATCTATCGTCATCTGAAGGCCTAATCCTTCCATATCTCTAGGTCTTTATTTCTCTAACTATGCTGGCAGGATGTCATTTTCTTATTGTTTATCATTCTCTTATATCAACCATGTCCTTAAGCTGCTACTTTTTCTATCGTTCTATCTATCTATGTCTATCTATCTATCTATCTATCTATATATATATATATATATATATATATATATATATATATATATATATATATATATATATATATATATATATATATATATATATAATATATATATATATATATATATATATATATATATATATATATATATATATATATATATATATATATATATACGGCCTCTTTTTAATTTTTTAATTTTTATTTCTATTTTTATATTATATGATTAGTTTATGTTCGAGGGAAATACAATAAGAAGTGGATTGCCAGTTTTACCTTTGTATTAAAGAATATTTTTATAAAACATGTAGGTTAATAAGGTGATGAAACATTGCGTATTTCATTCTTATAGTATTTCATATTTTATATGAATAATCAGGTATTCTGAAATACAGCATTATATTATATATATATATATATATATATATATATATATATATATATATATATATATATATATATATATATATATATATATATATATATATATATATATATATATATATATATATATATATACACTTAAGCTTGCAGGAATTAAAAATATCTTGCAAGGCCAAAATCTTCGCTGAAGTAATAATAATGATGATAATGATAATAATAATAATAATGATAATAATAATAATAATAATAATAATAATAATAATAATAATAATAATAATAATAATAATAATAATAATAGTCATCATCATCATTGTCTTCGTCGTCCTCGTCATCTGAGTGCTGATAAAAATACTACTCAAGCGTTATTTATGATTTCAGCTCTGATAAATTTATTTTCAAGTACTTGGAGTTCACATAGATCGCTACATGCCCCATCTCTCCCCACCCTCAAAGTATAGTGCAATATATTATAAACAAAATAGTATCCGTAATTCTTCCGAGTGTTAACAAGTAAAAATAGAATAATCTTATCAAGAGAGATATTATCTTCTCCTTCACAGTAATAGGGGGGCGTTGCAGTTATTAATTTCATCTATTTATTTACACAGAATGAGTCGTGGGTCAGCGTAGCTTAGTATCAGAGCACGCAGTTTTTAAAGTGACGGCCTACTGTGGAGCGTTAGGAAGGACATTCAGCCGTAATCCCCCAGCTCAATCTTTTTTGTGTCCGACCCCATTCGATGGGAACTAATTGTGATACATAATAGCTGCCAAAGATATAGAGAAGTACCCACCTTTCATGTTTTTGCTAGCATTGAGTCGATAATAAGTAGCACTTGTGTTGGACAGAATCTTTGCAGATATCTTTATAAGCTCTTGGTGGCGTACTCAGTACAGAATAGGAAGTTATCCCGAGATTGCCGAAATTTTCACGAGGTAAGGTTTTTTTTTTTTTTCCCACCTCAATTTGCTTTAGGAAAAGACCCTATAGGCTCGTGAATCCTCGTCGCCTTTTTAATTTTCTCTTACTCATTAACACTTGTTATGTCATACTGTAAGACTAAGAAAGCTTTTTGTTTATGTGTGAATGTGTAGTATTAGATCTGTCTAATTAATTTTCTCTATCTCTTTAAATCGATATACTTGTCTATTTCTGTTTGTTAAGGTTTTGTAGCTTTTAGCGTATATTTATAATATTAGATAATCTAGCATTTGTCTATTAGGCAGTTAGCCACATCCACCGTCTGTGTGTGTATATGTCCGACAGTCTGTCTATCTGTACATCAATTTGTTAGTCTTAATGCATATATGTATATCATTCAGAGGAAATACCTTCAGTCCTACAAAACCACGTTTTGTAACTATAGAGGATACTAACATCAGTATATTTGTCTATTTCTTTCTTTCTTTGTTTAGACATATATGTGTGTATTTGTGTGTGTGTGAGTGTGTGTTATGGATAATGCATATGTTGAAGGTAAGATTATTATCTTTATATTTTATAAGAAGTTTATTATTATTATTATTATTATTATTATTATTATTATTATTATTATTATTATTATTATTATTATTATTATTATTATTATTATTATTATTATTATTATTATTGCTTATATTGTTGTTGTTATATATGTATTTTATTGTATTTTATTTTCATGGAGGGAATTTTTATTCAAAACAAAGATGGATACTTTTTGCTTGATTCCATTTTGGTAATAATTAACTTCGTAAACACACTTCCTCATACGAAGATTCGACTTTTGAGAATGTTAATTTCGAAGTTAAAACTTCTACGACGGAATTAACATTCTTAAGAGTCAAAGGGCCGAATCCCCTTTGCGGGGTAAAATATTTCATGTTCTTTCAAAGGTTTATTATATGGTAAAATAATTGACAAGAAATGTATTGAGCTAATTTAAGCCGATGGTCTCTCTCTCTCTCTCTCTCTCTCTCTCTCTCTCTCTCTCTCTCTCTCTCTCTCTCTCTCTCTCTCTCTCTCTCTCTCTCTCTCTCTCTCTCTCTAAAATAGTGTACAAAAAATATTTTTGAATAGTTCCTCACCCTTAGTTTTCTTTAAAATACTTTAAAAGAAAACGTATTAATACTATGGGATAACTAATATTGTGTATGTAATTTTTTTTTTCATTTTATGATTTTGACACTAGGACTGCCCACACACACAAAAAATAAATAAATAAATAAATAAATAATCTGGATTTGCACGTCAGAACTGGTTCGGTCCTCCACCAGAGTTTCCTCTGGCTTCGTCCTGGCCAGGCATAGTTCACCATCTTTCGGGTCCCAACGTGTGCGCTCTCAACGTACTCGCCAGCGGCGCGCCCAGCACAGCCCCTGCCGGTTTACCGCCTCTCCCAAAAATAATCTGTCCCCATAGTGCCTGGGCGCGAAGAAAGCAAATAGCAAAGAGAACTTGATGGGGAGGGCGAAGGCTTATTAGATGTAAGGGATAATAAGCAGAGCCGTATTAACAATGGTGCCTGGGGAGCCCGGGCAGGGGTCCCTTTGTCCAGGGGTCCATGAGCCTGCAGAATGTACATACTAATAATAATACGTAAAAATAATTATGGTAATGTGAAACTTGCAGCTCATTCCGCTACATCATGAATAGTGAATGTCTAGTACTTTAATGTATGAGGACCATTTATAATTCTTATTTGTATTATTAATAGTACTAATAAGTACACATACTTGTATTTTGCCGTCTGTGCTGTCTTCTTGTCTAAATATAAATGGTATTAAATGATTGATTTTGAAGACGTAGTTTCCCAATTTGCTGCTAGGAAAGCTCGAAAAGGCTAACTTCTAGTTACGTAGAGTTTTTTCTGTGAAGTATTTCATCTAGTACATTTGATGACTACTTTTTTTTTCTATCAGTCTACCATTTTAGACTGCATGTTAACAGTTCAGTGTTATTAATATATATATATATATATATATATATATATATATATATATATATATATATATATATATATATATATATATATATATATATATATATATATATATATATATATATGCAAAATAAACTGTTATATCACAGCACAATATGAAGCAAAAAAAGGCCCATAAATAAAACACAAAAAGAAGCGAAGATGTACTATATATTACGACTGGACTCCAGTCCTCTGAAGAGGACTGGAGTCCAGTCGTAATATATAGTACATCTTCGCTTCTTTTTGTGTTTTATTTATGGGCCTTTTTTTGCTTCATATATATATATATATATATATATATATATATATATATATATATATATATAATATATATATATATATATATATATATATATATATATATATATATATATATATATATATATATATATATATTGCGTGTGTGTTTACATGAAAATGTATATGGGTATATGTTTGTATATGTATGTATATTTATGTGCGTATTTATATATGTAATTTTTTTTCCCGTTCTTAGACCATGCCTTACTATTTTTAAGTTTTAATTCCCTCAGGTTTCTTGAGTCCTTTTTAATTTTTAATCCCTCTGTCATTGTTACATTATACATTCGCTTGAGTTTGAGAAGGGATCCAATTAGGACCCGAAATATAGCGTTATTTTTTCTATATGTTGTTCCACTGATGGGTTTCCTTACCATATATATATATATATATATATATATATATATATATATATATATATATATATATATATATATATATATATATATATATATATATATATATTCTACAAAAATAAAGAGAACTAATAATTAAAATTGTTAAGTAGTTTTAGGCTATTTTATTTGGAATATTGTTTCAACTTGATGAACTAAGTTAATTTATAATAACTTGATAGGCAATAAAAGTAAAATCCTAACTCGTTCTTTATACTCAGGTACTCCTTGTGCAATGGGAAAGTTATTAGGCCATGGCTTCACGGAAGGAGGACTTTCCCTGATTCCCTTGCGCGTCACTTACTCATCTGACCCCAAGGATCGTATTTACAAGCAGACTCATGGACTAAAGAATAACATTGCCCATAAGATTGTTCTTATGTTTGGAGATGATACCTCATCTAAGGCTTCTCTGAAAGATGCCTTTGTCAACTACATCTACAAGACTCAGATTAAAGACACTTATCGGCTGGCTTTGATTGATCATAATGCTCCTGAAAATGATCCTCGGATAAAAGCTTATATATTTTATGCATCAGACGAAACTATGTTACCACTTAACCTGGTTTTATTTGACATGCCATCTCTTGGCGGTCTGCATAGCGCAGAAGCGGACGTTAGAACACTCCAGAATTTAGAGAATTTCTTGCTAGAGGAGTTTAAGTCAAAAACTGTCAATGCTGTGAATTTGGTAGCTCCCTCATCTATGGTGTTCTTTCGACCCTTCATTAACACTTACAATCTGCTGAATTTCTCTTTTGAAAAATTGGATACACTCGCACAAATTTTGGTCACTAATTCACCAGCCCATATGCCCTTCATAAGCTCCCTTCATAAAGTGAAAATAGCTTATAACAATCTTTTCACCTTCTACACTGAAAGCCAAACTACCGAGAATGATTGTGAACAGTTCCTGAGTCAGGCCTATTTTAATTATGACCATCCCGGCGTACAAGATTTCTTTCACGAACTGAAATCAGTTCCTCCTTCTGTTATGTCTCTGACTAGAAAAATAGAAGCTGGGCTCGTGGTGCCTGCAGACATAGCCCGATTAAGAATCATTAATCAGTTCTCGGAGACGCGTGGCCACAGATTCGGTCTAAGTTTTCGTCAACTTTGCATAAAATCTTCCCTTCATGATGAGGCTGTAGGCTTTCATATACAGACATTAGGCAAGGAAAACGACAAACCCAATAAAATTATCATGTTAATTGGTAACAGGCTCTCTGGAAAGACCACAATGACCACGGTATTGGTTAATCATTTGTTTGGAGTCAAGTTTCAGGATTCCTTCAGACTTCTAGTTGATGACGAACTTGTCAACAGATTTGGTAAAAATGGTGATATTGAAGAAAGCAGTTGTACAATGGCCTACGTCTTTAACTCTGTCCCCGGTTTGAGAATAGACTATAATCTTGTTTTAGTGGACTTTGTTGGCTTTGGACTTTCTGGGGAGAGACCACAAAACAAAGCAGTAGTGGTTCGCCTTGCCAAATTGCTGAAGATATTGTACAAAAGCGACGATGACTGTCACATACTCTTCATGGCCCCTGAAATGTGCAACGCTTTACCTGACTCCTATAAAGCATTACACAAGCAGCTCTTAGCTCTTGTTCAAAATGATATGCGCCGATTCGCCTTCCTAAATGCACATGAACCCAGTCAGAAGGCATCTGTGCCGAAAATCGTTAAGAAATTAGAATCAGCACAGGTCAAGCTTTTCAAGTACAACATGGCACCGGAGACGGACAATATCAAATTGAGAACGAAGAGTCTGGAATATGTTAGTGATCTTAATTGGAATATTGAACATTGTACTCTGGAAAAACTTTATAGGCAATTACACTTGTAATTTGCATATAGTGCAGCATGTCTTTACCCTGAATAAACAGACGAATGTACAAATAAATTATTAATGATTAGGCGTTGAATTTTTTAGCAGTGTTTTTCTCTATTGATATACCGTCATGTATTCTATAAAACCCCCAAGATTAACATAGTCTGCTTCTAACTCGATGTGACTATTTGTATAAAAGAAAAGAAAATGTATTCAGAATTCATTTAATACTCTCGAAATAATGCAACATTAAGCTTATGTATTGTTTTGTGCCCAAACTTTCTTATGAAAATAAAATGTATGGTTGACACTATAGATATGAAAATGTTCTTGTGGATTAAATGAAAAAAAACCAGACGTAAATATTTTTAAAGATGTTTTATTTTACCTTTTTAATTTAAAGTTTATAAGTATTGGTAATGTGCAGAGATTTGTAGCTTCCGGATTGGACCGTTGTAATGACTTCTCCTTTCATTCAGCCTCCAAACTCTTCCTGTTTCTGTCTTCTCTAACTTTTATAACCTTTTTTTCTATCAAACAGCTCAGCTGTCGCCATCTTAGGCCTAAGTCTGTCGTATTTCTAGGTCTTCCTTACCTGAACTATTCTTTCAGGCTGTCTTTAATTGTTATCATTTTCTTATTTCCAGCTTGTTCTTGTGCTGCTACTTTTCCTGCTTGATGAGGGCAGTTTTGCATTGCTCGTCCCAGTGTCACACTCATATTTTTTTTAAATAGCAAATGAATGTACAAATATATATTCTGATTTGCTAATGCCTTGTGGTTAGCAGATATATGCTTGCTACTTTTCCTGCCCGATGAGGGTAGTTTTGCATTGCTCGTCCCAGTGTCAACCTCATATTTTTTTTTAAATAGCAAAGGAATGTACAAATATGGTTAGCAGATATATGCTTGCTTATAAAATTTAAACTTAATCAGTTTACATGCCACTGACGAAGTATTGGAACTTATCTTTTAATTGTCATTATGATAAGTGTTATCAAAACAAAATTGATTATATGAACAGTTGAACAATGTTTTGGTGTATGACTTCAATGAAGTGTTATGAATATGATAAACAATAGCACCTTATGTTGGAAATATTTTGCGTAAAAGATGCCAGTTTTAACAGACACACACACATTCACACTCACACTATTATTCATGCCAGAGAGACATGGTTTAATAATGAGTGTAAGAGAGTTAAGGAGTGGAGAGACAAATGCTGGAAAAGGTATACGAGAAAAAAAAAATATAAAAGAGCAAGAAATGATTACCTAAGTAAAATAGAGGCGGAGAGAGATTATGAAAGGGATATCACCAGGAAGGCTGAAGAAAATTACACACTCCTCCACCGAGGAAACCTGAAGGTAAAAAAACAAGTTTTAAAGTTAAAGAGAGCGGATGGAAGCATCGCTGAGACAGATGAAGAAAAAATTGAACAAGGAATTTCAGTCAGTATTTACCGCAGAATATACCCCACCCACTCAGATTGCAGAGATAGGTGTTCATCGGCTGGTATTGGAAAACATCATCTTTTCAGCCTCATTGGTATGCAAAGCTTTGATGGAGTTAGATGCCCATAGATCTACAGGTCCTGATGATATATCCCCTTACTTCCTTATGAAATACACTGAACCTTATAATGGGAAAAATGTCTCATGTCTATAGATAGATATACACAGGAAAATACTGGACGAAAACAGTTGATTAAGCACTTATTTACAGCTTCTCTCTCTTTTTGATAAGGGTATTTTTGTGGCATATGCGAGAAGCCATTTATTTTTCCTGGTGATATGCCCTGTTGTAGGTTGGCCCATGGTACCAGCCGCACGTTGTGATACTACAGCTGAACAGCAACACAGAATATTATTGAATATTTATTGCACATGTCTTATTATCCTTTCCCATCTGACAAATCACAACACTCCCCATCTCTGTTTTTCTTTACTTTATGCTTTCTTCGTACCTAGGCCCAATGAGGGCAGATTTATTTATTTATTTTTTGTCCCGTCCTGGTGTTACAATCATTAAAAAAATTTATAGATTTTAAAGATATTGATTGTATTTGTAGAATAAGGAAAATACATCGTAGTCGTATTCTATAAACATTAGGTACGAGGATTTAGGTAAAGATAGTAATGTCGCCATAGAAGCAAGTACATTATCTGTTAAAGCTATGTATGGTAAATCCCTATTAGTTGAGAGTTTAATTGCAGATCAGAAGTAGTAGCTCTAGTGTCTACCTGTATCAAGTTATTGGGCTACGCTTATTACTTAAGATTAAGCAATCATGACCGTCTCAGGTGTGTATTTTCTCACGAAAGTATCAAGGGTTTGATATGTATGATCGTTAATATGTATGTTCTAAAAGCTTTTCTTATTTTATTTGTTCATATATACATTGCTTATTAGTTGTATATCCCTTGTTTTATATTTTTGCGACCTGAACTCTTCATGAATTGTATTCATACTAATCGATTTTTTTATCTATCTTCTTTTGCCTAATTATTACCTTTTAATTGAATATCCATTTGTAATGCCATTGAATACATTTGTAATACTGAAGATAAGTAAGTCTGTGAACTTCTCTCTCTTTTATAATCATGGCGTGACTGTCATACGATACATGCAGTCTCATATTTGCTTTCAGAGGAGTTGGAGGAAGCCACTTGGAATAGAGTATAGGTTGGTTTGTGTTGTGGGAAATTAGAAATTATTATCTATTCTTCATGATTTATATCTGTATTTGCGCCGATGCATGAAAACAATCTGTCAGTTTTGTTTATATTACTATTAATCTATATTTAGGTACTAATAAAACCATGCCTGATTTTTATTCATTAATGTTTTTTTTTTTTCCAGATATGTCTTGCATGGCTTCTATTACATATGTTGTAATTGCCCTGGTATCGGGAGTTTTTGTTGAAACAGCCATGTAAGTATATTTTCTAATGACATTTTATGTGTGTGCGTACACACAGATATATATATATATATATATATATATATATATATATATATATATATATATATATATATATATATATATATATATATATATATGAAGCAGAAAAGGCCCATAGATAAAACGCAAAAAGAAGCGAAGATGTACTGTATATTACGACTGGACTCCAGTCCTCTTCAGGAATCCAGTCGTAATATATATCACATCTTCGCTTCTCCTTGTGTTTTATTTATGGGCCTTTTCTACTTCATATTGTGCTGTGATATAACAGTTTATTTTGTGTATATATATATGTGTGTGTGTGTGTGTGTGTGTGTGTGTGTGTGTGTGTGTGTGTGTGTGTGTGTGTGTGTGTGTGTGTGTGTGTGTGTGTGTGTGTGGTGTGTGTGTGTGTGTGTGTGATTACCTAATTGTGATTACCTAATTGTGTTTACGGGAAAGAACCCAAAGCTCGTATCTTCCCGTCTCCTGATCGGTTCCATTTTAGACTTAGTGATACTTATCATACCTGTCCTTAAAACTATGGATTGAGATAGCATTAACTACCTCCTGTGTGTGTGTGTTTACATGTATACTGTATATTCATACATACATGCATAAATACATAAATACATACATACATACAATATCTTAGACTCTAGTAAATAAAATTGAATCTTTCAGAGTCCATGCAATTTAAAGATATAAATCAGGAGTGTAAATTTGCTCTCCTGAGTGGGTTCACAGTTGCTCTGTTTGGGTCCAAAACTTTTTGTACCTCCTAGAGTCATGTTGGCGAGGTACGGCTTTAGAAAACTATGTAAAGACAAGCGAACTAAATAATCCATCAATAATATTTCCATTCCAGAGCTCAGTCAGTTCCATTCTTCCATGACACAGTTATATACCAAGTGTATCCGAGATCTTTCTATGATGGCATTCCAGATGGCACTGGAGACCTTAAAGGTAAATTTAAGTTATTGATTTATATCATAAGTTTACTTTGCTGCAAAGAAATATCTGGGTTTTTTTAAAGTTACAGGAGCTCTTTGTATCTCGGGGAATCTGTATGTACTGTTATATAATAAAACTAATAATAAACATTGCCAGTTGTATCACGAGGTATTTTTACTTTGTTCCAGGAGTCGCTTCCAAAGTTGACTACTTGAAAGAACTCGGCATAGGAGCTGTATGGTTTAGTCCTATCTTTTCTTCTCCCATGGCTGATTTTGGATATGACATCTCCAATTTCACTGAAATTGATCCTATTTTTGGCACCATGCAAGATTTTGATGATCTCCTGGTTACCCTGCACGCGAATGGTAAATATATTTTCAATTGTTAAATCGATTACCAGTTTTGGGCTATTAACGATTTTTTTTTTAAATAGTAAAGCAACCTTTGAAACCCAGTTTTATACAGGGCATATAAGAATGTTTGGGATTCATATTATTATTGTAATTTAGTGAAAAAGATCAAAATAAATTAATGACACACTCCACAATGCATTAGAATTTATAAATATAAATGGGCATATCGACACATGTGTAAAACAGACCTTGATTGAGATCCGTAATATTTCATAGTCAAAGTGTAATATTATTAATAAAATTCCATTTAAGTATTTTACAGAATGAAAATAATAGACTTCCTCTAATATTTTGCAGTATCAATAAAATAAAATATGAATTTTAGCGATAGTTGTCATGTATTATTACATATTAGCAATTTGTAATGCATGTAATAACATATTCGAGTTATTATCAATTCTACTGTGATAAGATATATATTTAACAAAGTATCTTGCGGGGTTAATCTCTTCTGCAAGATGTATGTTGTTTTTGTAATCGCTGTATAGAAATAAAAAGCCAATAATATTTCCCTATCATTTAGATATGAAAGTGATAATGGACCTCGTACCAAACCACAGTAGTGATGAACATGAATGGTTCCAGAAATCTATCCAGATGATAGATCCTTACACCGATTATTATGTGTGGGCTGATCCTCTTGGCTTCAACGCGACTGGTGACCCAATTTACCCCAATAATTGGGTATGTGTTTCAATAAAATGTAATTTAATCGTCTCTTCTGTTTCTCTAAAAAGATAGAGAACGCTCGAATTGCTGCATTTATTAAGAAAAAAAAAACGCGTTTTAACAATTGGAATTGTCAGCATTTTGACACTTTCTGAATGGTGGTCATGCACTGTCCCTGTGATATTTTAATATGTGTGAAAAGTACTTGGTGTATTTGGTACTTTCATTCTCTTTATTTTTCTCATCTTCTTAGGTAAATGCTTTTCGAGGTCATGCTTGGACTTGGGTTGAAGAGAGGCAGCAATTTTACTTACACCAGTTTTTAACGAAACAACCAGATTTAAACTACAGATTTCCGCCTGTCGTAGAGGAAATGAGGGTACGGTCTTATCAGTTGACTGAAATTATTATTTAGATTTGCGTGATAAATATTTTTGTATTTAATATGTGGTCTGGTAATAGGTCGCTCAAATACTGTGTGTGTGTGTTTATTTTTTTTCATTTTTTTTTACTACAGAACGTCCTAAGGTTTTGGTTGGACAAAGGAGTGGATGGCTTCAGAGTGGATGCCTTTGATCATCTTGTTGAAGTTGAAGGTCAGTATGGACCGGTGTGTGTGTGTGTGTTTTTTTTTTTTTTTTTTAGCAGCAGCAGCTGTACACAAGGAAATATAAAAGTTTTTGCAGACATATTTTAGTTTTGCCATTAATCTTATCCAATAATTAAATGTATGCAATTTTTGTGTGTGTAGGTTTCCAAGATGCTTTCTGTGAAGTAATATCTATAATAGATGTAAAATGTTTGTCACCTGCCATATTTTTGGGTGATGTTTTTCGGACTTTCCCCACTAAATATATGGATTTTAGATTTTATTTCAATATCTACAAATGTTAACTAGTAGCTGTATCTTAATTCTCATCAACCCATTATCGGGTGATTTTACTCTGATTGTTGTTCTTTAATCACTGTCTTTTTCATTTCTCTAGATGTGTATCAAGATGAACCTGTAGCCATTGATTCTGGCATTGATGACCCCTTAGATTATGGATACCTAAATCACACTCTTACAATGAATCAACCAGGAACGTATCTTGTCCTTAGAGAATTAAGATTAGTCGTTGATGAGTATCAAGACAAGTAGGTTCATTGCGTGTTTTTATTGCCAAAATAATGCCAATTACCGAAATATCTTTTGTATATTTCTCTCTTTGTACTAACACATCTCTTATTATCTCTTCACATCTGACAAGTCACAGTACTCCCCATCTCTGTTTCTCTTTATGTTTTATTCGTGCCCAGGCCCGATGAGGGCAGTTTTATTATTATTTTTTTTCTTCAAATAAAACTTTGCGAAAGTTTCCAGTGCTTATGTAGTAGACCCTATTGTTTATAAATAATTTCAAAATAGTTTGAAGTACCTTGTAAATAATTTTCTGACTGCGAATTATAGTAATTATTTATGTAGTACTCCCAAAGGCTGCTATCTGTATTACTGTAATTGCAGCCGCAGTTTATGGAATATCACTTTCATAAGGGTAAGCAACATAATATTCCCTCTTCTATATATCTTCCATACAGACTACTGATGGTTGAAGCTGGAGGAATGGAATACTATGGAAATGAAACTTTTCCACTCGCTCATTTCCCATTTAATTTCCTTATAATTGGTATATTGCACAATCGCACCGATTTCACCGGTAACAACATCAAGTATGCCATTGACCAGTGGATGGACAACATGCCTGAAGGAATGTGGCCAAATTGGGTGGTATGTTTATTGTGCGATGCTGCATGTCTTCCCATCATTGTATCATTGTAGTGCAATAGTACAAAACACGGATAGTATTAGTAGTTATAATTTTGATGTCTTTTCTAATGTCTTACTTAATTTCAGTTAATGTGAAGTGCTTTCATTTCTTTCACTTCAGTTGGGAAACCATGACAATCGACGAGTAGGATCCAGAATTGGTGCTGATTTAGTGGATTGCTTAAATATGCTGATGTTGCTTCTTCCTGGAACACCCATTAACTATTACGGGGAAGAGATTGGTAAACTGCTTATGTATTTTATCTTAAATGTAATTTATCTATAACCTTGTTGTATCTAATTCATCCAATTTGTAATATGAAAAAAACTTACTATAACCTGCAATAAGTGCATATTTTTACACAGGTATGTTAGATACCTGGATAAGCTGGGAGGATACCCAAGATCCTCAGGGCTGTAACTATGGTCCTGATGGCTATGAGGCGAAAAGCCGAGATCCGGAAAGGACTCCTATGCAGTGGGATGACACGAACTTTGCAGGTAGGATGATTTCAGAAAAGTGTGAGTATTGTTTTATCTCGTGAGAGTTATGCATTCTCAGTAAATTAGTGGTTTTAGCTCATGTCTCCCACCCAGAAGGTACTGAGTTCAATATCATTTGAGATTAAGAAGGTTAGGATACTGGCGTCCTCTTGGGGTTTAGGACAAATCGGCTCGGCCATTTCGATGCAGATCACATTCGGCGCTGCTGTTTCGGCGCAAACCTTATTCGGCGCGGCCATATTCGGGGAGAACCTTGTTGGCTCAAACCTAATTCGGCGCGGCAACTTTGGCGCAGACCCTATTCGGGGTAGTTCTACAACTACCTAATCCAATCTTACCTAACCTATCTTAACGTAACCTTAATGTATGTAAACTTTTTCTCTTAATAATAATTAGAGGATTTATTGAATGTGAATAAATTCTTACACTTAATAAGTGTTACGTATTTTTTTGCTGCAAACCTAATAGTATAGTAGACGAAATTCTTTCTTGCGAATTTAATCTCAGCGCCGAAAAGACCCTGCGGCAAAAAGGTCTTGCGCCGAAATGGACCATACCACATCCCATTGTTGTATTCCTTGTTAGCATAGCAAATTTGGTGAGTACAGTACACCATTAAATGTGTGAGGCCAAGGTGGTACAGTATCACAAACTCCGCCTTCGATATAGACTATAATACCCACCTCGCTGTTATCATGTTAAGAAATAAATAAATAGTTCTAAGAATCTCTCTGCTTATTATCTGTAACTGCTCATTCACATGAGAGAGAGCATATTTATTCTTTAAATTCTAGATATGGCGGAAAAAAAAACAACTTCTGCCGACTTTCGTCTTTTTTTTTAATATGCTTATTTCTACTTTGTTATAGGCTTCACAACATATAATGATACATGGCTTCCTGTTAACGAGAACTATATTACCCTCAATGTGAAAGCACAGCAAGAGTCGGAATTCAGCCACTTGAAAGTTTACCAAAATCTAACTCGTTTAAGACAAGAACCGGCTTTCAGGAGCATGAACGCAGCTTACCCTGTCATCACAGAGCTTATATTCTCGGTCCTCAGGTATGTGTGTGTGTGTGTTTTTTTTTTTTACAACTATTAGGATGTAATTCTTGAAAGAATACTGTTTTCCGTTGCTTAGTATCTTTCTGTCTTTAAACGTTACATTCATCTATGAAATATTTCCTAATATCACTCTTTGTAAATTACATCCTAGCACATTCTTTCTCGTATCTAGATATGCACAAAACGAAGAGATGTATTTACTTGTTATCAATACTTCTGAAGAACCCGTAGTGGTCAATTTGCATCACAGCGCGAGTTTCCAACTTCCTGACACAGGCGTCGTTGTCCTGCGGTCTGCTTCAGACACATCAGTGGAAACCTCGCCAGGGTAACCGAATATTTTCTTTTCTCTTTTTAATAAACACACGAAAAGTTGTTGAAGAAATGTAACCAGAAGCTAAGAAATAATATTGCAACATTGGCGTATAGATTGATAAATAAAAAGGTGTTGGGTGCAAAGAAACTTTATTTTTTCGAAGACCGTAAATGCACTTGGAAGAACTCTTGCAGTATCCTCAAACTTATAATTATTATTATTAGCTTTGTTACTTTCCAGATCCGTTGTTTCTTTGGATAGTGTTCCGTTGGTTGGTGGAGAAGGAATTGTATTCTCGCTTGGCCTCTCTTCTACTGATTTAGCTTAAGAGATAATATACAGGTATTAGACTCGTATATGAGAGTCAGCGTTACCACCTACTTTTCCTTTCTCATGGAAAATCATTTCATGTCAATAAAAATTTAAAAAGAGAGTTCATTTAATCTTTACCATTCATTATTGCAGTTTCCTAAATTATATTTTAATAATAATAATAATAATAATAATAATAATAATAATAATAATAATAATAATAATAATAATAATAATAATAATAGAACCCACAAAGTGAACTTAGCCAAACACATACGATATCTTTATAGTTCATATATATATATATATATATATATATATATATATATATATATATATATATATATATATATATATATATATATATATATATATATATATTATATATATATATATATATATATATATATATATATATATATATATATATATATATATATATATATATATAATATTTTTTCTTTTTTTTAAACAATGGAAACTATTGCTGCTTATGATATAAGCACTTATACCAAATCCACCTTTATGTATTACGGCATTCATTCTCAAAAATACAAAATCCAGTTGCATTAGAGACATGTTAAAAGACACAAAGCAAATTGTTTGTTTGTTTGTGTCACTATTTTTCCCCATTCAAATTGGGGGACGCAGACAAGTTGGAACTGGGGTATTAAGACTGAGTGGCCTTCCTAACGCCCCACCATGGGCTTGAATATGGTATGTTGTTTCCAGAATCAGATGCTGTAATCACCGTGCTACCGCGGTCCCTCCCTAAAAGAGATAAAAATCAAACTAAATTTTCCAAATATAGTCAGTTGTACAGTATAAGATAGGCAGTCTTGGTTGCTCAATAACCGATAGACGATTTTCAGTTACAGTAACTCTGTTCTCTACGTTATGTTCACATTGGAAATTTGAAGATCTTTTGTGATTTATCAGTTACACAATATTAAACACGAGATAAACTAATAATATTTTTTGAGGAATATCGATATCAATATGGATAACTTGGTAGTTTGTTCAGATTTGTATAAAAAAAGATATAAAAAATATTATATATATATATATAATATATATATATATATATATATATATATATATATATATATATATATATATATATATATATATATATATATATATATATATATGCACACATACGCATGTGTGTATGTGTGTGTAAAACTATTGGGATTAGGCACATAAAGTCAGTCTGAAGAATGCCAACGCGGTTGAATTTTGAATACATCGTAACATTCAAAGTATCGTGCTTAGAAATGTCAAGACAGTCGTTGCCTGTGTCATGTGAAACTTTCATTAAAAGCAGTCGAAAGAGGGAAAATTGTATTTTGCTGAGTTACAAACAAGACTTCCTTTTTGCCAGTAGTTTGCAAAGAAAATTCTTTTGTAATACATTGTTTTTATTTATTTATTTATTATTATTATTATTATTATTATTATTATTATTATTATTATTATTATTATTATTATTATTATTATTATTATTATTATTATTATCGTAATGTTAACACTCTCAGATTATACTTCCCAGCTCTCTCTCTCTCTCTCTCTCTCTCTCTCTCTCTCTCTCTCTCTCTCTCTCTCTCTCTCTCTCTCTCTCTCTCTCTCTCTCTCTCTCTCTCTCTCTCTCTCTCATCCATCACCTTCAACTTTCCAATCGCAGGAAATTAAACACCCAAAGACATAAATTCCTCTGGGTGTAATGATTTAAATATTTAAAATTACGCAATATCTTCAGAGAACTTATCAGATAACTTAACTTAGATTCAAGCATGTTAAGTTTCTCAAGTATCCGTGGTGTGTCTGCTCTTAGTGTCCAATCTCCATAATCTTAAGTAGTTTGATGTACAATCTTTTGATAATCATGACAGTGGAGGGGGTTATTTTTATAAAGGTCCAATATGTACATTGTTTGAACTCAAGTGTGTAACTCTCTTGATCTCTTAAGAACTTTAACAGATCGACATTTTGTTTTAGGGAATTTGGGGTGATTTAAATTCTTGATTTCTTTTTAATTATATTTCCGATTTATTTGGGAGATATGGTGATTTGAATTTGATATCTTTTCATTTACTTTATCGAGTTCTAAGGATTTAATATAAGAGATTAAGAGGTTGTATAGATAAGGAAGTGCTTTTACCTCAATCGGTGAGTGCAGTGTCTCATTTTTCCAAATTTCTGAAGATCATATGTGTGGATTTTTCAGTTTCCTAAGTACTAACAATGTACTTTTAGATATTCAACGTTTCTAGATAAGGAGAGATTGTTTTCATAAGCTTTCGGACTCTGCATATTTTATTTTTGTTTTTCACGTTCTAGATATTTGATACTTGGGATTAAAAGAATTCTCGCATAAGGTAAGCTTCTCATACTTTAACAGTTTTTTTTTCTTCTTATGTTTTAAGGACTTCGTACTGAAGATCAAAATAGCTCCTGACTAATGTGAAAGTTTATAAGTTAATATTCAGAGCGTGTTTTATTTCATTTTGCTAAATTTTAAACCTGAATTAGTGACTATTAAAAGAATTTCGGCATAAGCTAAATATTTTTGTATTATATACCCTGAGTGTGGCATCACTAATATGTTAATTTCAAAATTTTGATTGTAACCTTGACTCAGTTTTCACAATAAACATGAACCCCATTATAAATGTTTTTTGATAAATTGCCCTTTTCCATATACATTGTACTGGATATATATTGAACAATATATGTAGCAAGAAATTTGTATTCTCCGTGGCAAAATGGTAACGTCTGCTACTCTGAGGCGGCAGGTCGAGGGTTCGCGCCCCGTCACGGACTGAAGTTAGTAAGGGCATATACTCAGGGTAACGATTACATCTGCCAAAACAAGTCCTTCGTAAGAAGGCAACCGTCCTAGCCCTTAATAAAAAAGGGAGTTCGTGACGTAAAACCGAATCCGTCCATGTAGCAAGAAATTTAATATATTCTGAAATTACTGGTCACCATCAAAACATATTCTTGAATCTATTATCTAATGATTTATCTTTAGGATATAAATTACGACACTGGTGTATAATTTGTATATTTAATGTATCTTTTTCCTTTATGTATAGCAAAAATGGAAAAGAAGAAAGCTGGTTTAACCATTGGTCTCGTCTTCACCTTTTTAGGGGTTATTGCTGTTATCGTTGTGTGTTTCATTGCAATGTAAGGATTACTGAAAGTACTGTAGGAATATTCTTACTTACTCTGCACTAGTGTTGAGTTTTTTTTATCATTCTTGATACTCTCTCTCTCTCTCTCTCTCTCTCTCTCTCTCTCTCTCTCTCTCTCTCTCTCTCTCTCTCTCTCTCTCTCTCTCTCTCTCTCTCTCTCTCTTTAATGCTTCTGATGATGCATTAAATATAAATGTTAATACAACAGAATTCTATAGTTATATTTCTTCATATGTATCTTACTGTTGCAAGATTTCTTAACATAAGGAATTTTTGTTACATTAAATTGCTCGTTTTGAGTATATAATTTATAAAAAAAAATTCCTTTTAATAGACTTATATATATATATATATATATATATATATATATATATATATATATATATATATATATATATATATATATATATATATATATATATATATATATATGAATCATATTTTACCCCTGACCGAGACTTGAACCTAAGACACACAATTACTCTCCATCATAGACACGGCAAAAGGGATGTTGGAGACCATACAAAAGCCTTACCTTGGTGGAAGGAAGTTGCTATTTATCAGGCCTATCCAAGATCTCTCTTCGATGCTGTTGCGGATGGTACGGGAGATATCAAAGGTAATGTGAAATATTTATTTTTTATAGGCAAATGTTAATACATGTATGTATATACATGAAAACATATAAGTACCAATTATTCGGAATTTTAATGTTGCATTGTGAGTTCATGTCTTTGAACTTTTTCAAGCTTAGCTATGTGCTTTTTCAAGTAGGCATGCAATGGTAAATATTTTCTTAGCTTATTTTCATGAAGGATTCACACTTTCAACAGTATATTTAGGCGTGTTGAAATGCATTATGTATGAAACAGATTTATTTTAAAACTTTCCTGTTTTTCTACAAGTCTGATTTTTATTTGTGCATTCTACAGAACTTAATTATTTTAATGTGTATATTTTAATTTGTAAAATAATACTTTTTAAAGAGAGAATAAAAAGTAAGAGTTAATTTATCCATTATTACAATATGCTGGAAAACATGCGAATACATATCTTTTACTATGGTGACAGCCCTAGTTCTCAGCCAGTTCACATGTTTCTTTGCATTGTATGAGGGTAGATTATATTCAAATGTCTTCATATTTTCAGGAATAACCTCCAAGGCTGATTATTTGAAAGCTCTTGGCATTGGTGCAGTTTGGTTGAGTCCCGTGTACACCTCTCCCATGGCCGATTTTGGATACGATATCTCCAATTTTACCGATATTGATCCTGTGTTTGGAACTATGGATGATTTCGACGAGTTACTGCGCATATTCCACAAGAAAGGTGATCTGTTATATAGAAATTTTCCTCTTAGTCAGGTATAGGTCAGATTAGAAATAAGGCAGAACCCCCTGAACAGTTCTGTATAAGTTTTCTCGAGTTGTTTATATCATAATTTTTTTATAATAGGTAAATTCACAGTTTAATATCTCATACACCTAGCCATTTCTTAGTTACAAGCAATAATAACTAAGAAGAAAATAACCCTCACAACTATATTCCAGTAATATTGCAAAGACCATTAATCGCAAATCTATAAAATAAATACCAAGGTGTTTGACTGAGTATCATTATTTTCCAGGCTTAAAAGTGATCATGGATATTGTTCCTAATCATAGTAGCGACGAACACGAATGGTTCATCAAGTCTGTCAAAAGAGAAGACCCGTACACTGATTACTACATGTGGGCTGACCCCAGTGGTTTTAATGCTTCAGGTTTTCCAGAACCTCCGAGTAATTGGGTGAGTTTTCCCTATTTCATATATATATATATATATATATATATATATATATATATATATATATATATATATATATATATATATATATATATATATATATATACATATATATATATATATATATATATATATATATATATATATATATATATATATATATATATATATATATATATATATATATATATACACTATTAATGTCCTTACTCAAGTTCATTTTCATGAAGATTCTGCTATTCTCTATCCAATGGTATACTCTGTGAACTAGCTAAACTGAGCGAGGCTATGACATGTGGGAGGGATGCTTTGAAATATGTTAGGAATTAAGCTCCTTAACGCCTTGGTCTGAGCCAGGAAATGATCTTTTGAATCGTATTAAGTTATTTATTTTAATAATTTTGCAAATTTTTAACAATATGAGACATCACCATAGTATTTTGGTCTAGAGAAGTAATTGGAAATTTTACATAGTATAGTTTTAATATGCTGAAGAGAACAACTTGATACTGGTTATCTCTCTCTCTCTCTCTCTCTCTCTCTCTCTCTCTCTCTCTCTCTCTCTCTCTCTCTCTCTCTCTCTCTCTCTCTCTCTCTCTCTCTCTCTCTTTTTCACTATGGATTGAGTATATTTGCCCTTATCAAAGCCCGAGCTCGTTATCATGCTGCTCCTCTCTTGACCCTGTACATATATTGGTGTATTCCCTATGTGACTGCTACGTTGGCAGTGACTACCCAGAGAATTACACCACTATCCTCTCCTTCTTATCCTAATTAAGTCTTACAAAAAGATATATAGAAATATCTTCCCAAAATATCTCGCCTGGAACCTCCTCTGTGAGTGAAACAACTCTTTTCGTTGAGTTACCATCGTCTGTGTAGTTTCTTATATCCAATCACTTTATCTAATTATACTTTTTTATTTTCCAGCTAAGTGTATTTCGAGGCTCTGCTTGGACGTACGTAGAGGAAAGAGAACAGTTTTACCTACATCAATTTTTGTACAAGCAACCGGATTTGAATTATCGAAATGCAGCTGTTCGAGAAGAAATGAAGGTAAAGTCTCGATTTCCATGCAGGGTACTCTGGAACTCTCTTCCTCCTTCTGTCTTTCCTAATTCTTATGACCTAACATCCTTCAAAAGGCGGATCTATCGTCATCTCAGGGCCTAATCCTCCATATCTCTAGGTCCTCTGTACTTTGACTGTTTATTCTGTCTCGATTTCCTTTGTGTAAAATTACCTCATCTCTGCCTTGTCCTTAACCATTTTCTTTTCCTTCGTCCTGGTGTTTTCTTGTGCCCAGTCTTTTAGTGGTGAGGGCAGATTTTGCCTGTTCCGGTGTCACACTAAAAAGAGAGAGAGAAAAAAAAAAAAAAATATATATATATATATATATATATATATATATATATATATATATATATATATATATATATATATACACTGTACAGTATATATATTCTATTTTTGAAATATCTTGAAATAGTCCATATAATAATATTAACTTCGGAACACTGTAAGCCTTTCTTCGCCCTATTTAAAGTGAGGAAGAAAGTTTGGAGAAGAGTTGGAATAGGTTACAGCGTAACTGTCTAATTGTCTTAGTTCAAAATAGAATTTATCTTTGAGATTTGTTTTTTTTAATAAGATTCCATAAAAATATCAGATATAATTGTATGAAGCAGTTAAGATTAAACCTCTTAAAATAATTATATTGGATTTTTTTGCATATTACTAAAGGTATATTAACCGTCATCATATTGTTCTTTCAATGAAATTTGAATATAGCTTGTCTGTTGAAAAAACACAACACTTCTTCATGATTATTACGCTCTCATTTCTTGTATTCCATATGTGAGTGAGTATGCAATACTCCCTTTTATAATTACATTTGTGTTTTTATTTCAGAATGTTATTAAGTTTTGGTTGGACAAAGGGGTCGATGGTATTCGCGTTGATGCTTTGAAGTTTCTATTTGAAGTTACAGGTTGATATATAAGTAATATATATATTAGTCTAGATATATATGCATGATGACATTATTGGAGAAATATGAAATATATATTTGTGATTTTGTAATCGATATCCCCGAATATCATTTTCACAAAGCACATAAAGGCTTTACTTCAATACTGTGTTAACAGATGTATATCAAGACGAGCCAGTGGCTGAAAACTCAGACATTGATGATCCACTCGACTATTATTACCTTAATCACACCCTCACAATCAATCAACCAGAGACCTTCGAAGTTCTTAGAAAATGGCGAGAGCTTTGTGACCAATATCCTAACAAGTAAGCTCTAAATTTGACACAGATATATGAAATAATCTGCCATTGCACGAATCAGGTTTGCAATGTAACTTGAGGTGCTACGGAAAATTAGTATTTTCAATTTGTTGTGGAATGTTGATTTTTAAGCTTTTTGCCATTAGTAGCCTTTTCTCTAATATTATTACCGTAGTTATCCTTACTTTACAGTGTCCGTGAACTTACCATAATGTTCAAATCTTGTTCATTTCAGACTGATGATGGTTGAAGTCTATGATGACAACGTTGAAGAAGTCATGAAATACTATGGCAATGACACGGTTCCGCTTGCAGACTTTCCTTTTAATTTCTTTATGATTGACAGATTACATAATCGTAGTGACCTCACTGGAGAGTCTATCAAAGCCACCATAGACTTGTGGATGGACCATATGCCAGAGGGTAAATGGCCCAATTGGGTAGTAAGTAGCATAGCGGGTCATTGGAATGTTGGAAGTCATTCATCTTATACTCTGATAATTAAAAACAAGTATTACGTTTTGAGATATATGAGTAAAACGTAACTGATATGCGTGAAATGTTTGTGAATATTTACCTCAATATTGTTCAACCATGCCATAAACTCAAAATCAAGCAAATATAATTCAGTTGCAATAATGTGAAAATATAAATACTCTTATCAAAAATGTGGAAGGGATAATAGTCGAATTTGTCGTCTGCTAGGCCATGTCAACTGAGATTTTATATATTTTCATATATGATGATATGTTTATTTGACCATTATCAATATGTAACGAGCAAGGATTTGAAATAAATGTGGAAACAATTCACGAGGGAAGTTTGGGAAGTGGAATTAAAATGAACAGAGACTTTCAGTCAGCTGTGTTTATTGCTTGTTCTAGCAATTAGCATAGATGTTCCATACTGCTCTTTCCATCCTTTATGGTACAGTCAATATTACCTCAAGTACGTCGATGAATTGTCTTTGTACTGTGGGTTTGAATCCCGGTCAGGGCTGTATATATTTGTAAATTACATATTACCATATTGTTTACAGCTTGGTAACCATGATAACTCCCGGGTAGCTACGAGGTTCGGTGATGATTTGGTTGATGCTTTAAATATGATGGCGCTTCTTCTCCCAGGCACATCCATTACCTACTATGGTGATGAAATAGGTCAGTTAATGAATAAAAAAATATTTACTATGAATTTATATTTCTTTAATGTTATTCCACTAAAGGGGTGTTTTTTGCTTTATGTCTCCTTTTATGGACTGAGATCCCTCTCCCCATCCACTGAATAGACGGCTGGGAAAGGTTGGAGCCAATAGGGATATTCAGTTATAAAACTATCCCAGGTCTTTATATTACTGAAAATGTTAAAGTATTCCTACCTCCTCAGTTAAAAGATACGCTCGGTTATGTCACTTTACAGTAACTGTTTAGTTTTGTTGTTAAAAAGTAATTTGCTACATTTAGGCATGGTGGACACTTGGATTAGTTGGGAAGATACCCAGGATCCTCAAGGATGTAACTATGGCCCAGAACACTATGCAGAACACAGCCGTGATCCTGAGAGAACACCAATGCAATGGGATAATACTACATTTGCTGGTAATGCATACTTCTTTTACCATTTCACTTATTGTTATTCATAATGACTTAAGTCGACCAAATTAGTTGTTGTATAGCTTTAAGTGGCTATATAGTCTTAAGTGGTAAGGGTAACACATCAGTGTAACATAACTTTAAATTTTTTTTGCTGAATTCGTGCCTAATATTTAGTGTTTTTCTTTTCAAATGTTTCTCTGTTAGGGTGTCTTGCAGTTAATAATTTATTTTTATGAACATGAAGAGATCCATGTATAGTTCATTTTTTACCATTTCTGTTAAGGTTTCTCCACTTACAATGATACCTGGTTGCCAGTCAATGAAAATTACAAAACTTTAAACGTGCAAGCTCAGCAGGACGCAGAATCTAGTCACTTGAAGATTTACCAAAGTCTTACTGAACTCAGGATGGAAGACGTATTCAGAAATGGAAAAACTGCCTACCCATTAATAACGGAAACGATATTTTCTTTTGTTAGGTATGTAAATCGAAGGAATTCCCTGAGATAAGTGTGATTTAAGAACTATAAAGAAAAGGAAAACCAATACAATGAGGCTTGACCTTGGGGAAATTGTCATTTGTAAGCCTTTTATAAAAAATTCGTTCTTACTTTACCACTATTCACTAATTTACGTAGAGGTTTAAAGTTTAGAGCACTGATGGAGATGGGGAATTAAGATTATTTATACTTTTCATGCATATAGTACAGTTCCTTTTGCATGTACAAAAGCATTACGTCCTTATATGAGATCTATACATTGTATTTTGATCATTTTTCCAGTAAGATTGTATCAAAGATCATTGCTAAATATTTTCCTGTTCTATTCCTTACTTTACGAAGATATTTGGAAGGTTCGAAAATGTACTTGATCATCATCAATACGTCGGAGATGGACGTTGAGGTCAATCTGCATCACAGTGCCAGTTTTCAGCTGCCAGAAACTGGGGTTGTCGTTCTGCGCTCTATATCTGACACTTCAGAAGAAACTCATCCTGGGTTTGTTTTTCTTATTTATTTCTAAGGTTACTTTAATGTGCTTGTATTCTATATAATGGCATATTTTCGTGTATTGTTTTATAGCTCAGAGAATCTCCAAGGAAAGGTGTGTTGATATGCAATCTTTTCAATACGAAGAACCGCCAGTTTTTCTACTATTCGAGTTACCTCTTTTACACCTTGGAATATAAAATAACAGACTCGAAAGAAAAAACAAGTAAAATATAATTTCGAAAAAGCATTTTGGAGTTGCTAATTTTTACAAGATGAAAGTCCTCAAATTTGTATAATTTTGCAGTCCTTCTAGATTACATGCTCTATATAAAGTCAGCATCGCATATCTTATACTCTTATATATCTTAATTAGTTACGGAATATAAAGTTGGTTTGTATTTTCTTTACAGGCACGAGCTATCCCTGGATAACGTCCTAATGGTAGGTGGAGAAGGACTGGTTCTCTCACTGGACACGTATGGAAGCGTCGTAGTGTTGTTATAATTATTGGGTTTAATTAATTTTTGGTGGATACAAGATTACTATATTATTAGACTCTCTCTCTCTCTCTCTCTCTCTCTCTCTCTCTCTCTCTCTCTCTCTCTCTCTCTCTCTCTCTCTCTCTCTCTCTCTCTCTCTCTCTCTCTCTCTCTCTCTCTCTCTCATATTGTGTTGAATGTGTAATGTTAATAATTTTTTAGTTTTCCTGAAAGATATTGAGGGACGTAGATGCTTTTAAACTTTTAGAAATATGGCACAATAAGTCGCACCAGTTTATTTCCTCTGCACAGTTTTTAGTAAATACGTCAATAGTATTCTTTCAATAGCTTACTGGGAAGACCCAGTCATATAAGATCAAGAAGTAGTAGTGAGAGGTAAGTACTATAAATATATAATCCATGTCTAGTTGGTTTAATCAATTTTCATATCCCAAACTACTTCATTCTCAATCAACAAATGACCCCCTTGTCGAATAACTCTTATGTTTGCATGAAAAACAAATATATAAATATGTTTTTCTAACTCCTGCAACTTAACGGTGGTACAACTTAACTGCTTTTTGTCCTTATTCTCTTATATTGGTAGCATTTTATCCCATTGTATATTGTAGTGTCCTGTTACAGTATGTATGATATGTACTACCTTTAATTATTTTGTATTAAGCTTTAACTCTAATAGCTGCAATATACCCATAGCTGTCTTTGCGCACCCCCCCCCCCCCCGAGGACCAATCCTTGATGAGATTGTTATGGTTACAATGCCTGTAACAAACTGGCCGGTCAGGATTCCAATATTCATGCTTAATTGCTAATCATCTCATTTTTGCATACATATAGACTATCGTAATTAACTAGAGAAATTTTTGTAATACAGTATATCCTTTGGACTGTCTGGAGTTTAGTAATGGATAAAGTGCATTATCAATTGCTTAAGTCTTTTAATCAAATTCCCATGAAAAGAGGATATGCAATGGACTCTCGAGCTTCGTCTACTTGGTGATATTAATAAAAACAAAATTCAATGTTCCTCTTAAAAAAAAATAAAAAATAAACAGTGACTAGTAATCTAGAAATAAGCAGGGCTCTTTGTGAAAGTCTGCAAATAAGTATACATACAAACATTATGAAAAAAAATTCCCCTTCCTACACATATGCAAACTGCAATTAGAAAGCATGGTCTTCAAGCAGTGTAAAATATGCGACATTGTTTCATTCAGAATATGATCAAAGTTCTCTCTAAAGTTCGTGATCCTATTGCTGGAATAACTTATCTTTTCACCTGTGTCACGAGTAATTAAATTGTCCAACTTTTGTTTTTCCAAAGATCGGGTCTAATGACTCTATGATATTCATATTCTAAACACCGATGGAAACAATATATAAAGGAATTTTTTTTTACAGTTGAACCTGTCATTTCAGTCAGGGTTCCTTTAAGTTCCTATTGAATGGGTCTGCCTGCATTTAGAATAAGTCTAGAGCTAAATAATATAAAAATTAGACAATGAAATTTTCAGATGGGCTTTTAGTAACTATAAAGACAAACTAGAGGTTTTCAAAATTATAAGATTATTCTGGCCTACAAATTTTCCTGTGATACTTCTTCCTATAGATTCATAAACTTTAGAGAGAAGTACATATATGTCTAGCTGAAAACAGTGTTTTCGATTATACGGAAACTTTTTAGACAATTTTGTTGATTATAATTTGGCTTTTCCTGTTATATAGCAAAAATATCTCTAAAAACCTTCAGATATTTCCTCGGGTGTGAGCTACGTTTGACTATTCTTATAGTTTTGACTAAACTTACTATTATCAGATTAAGATTCTTGTCTATAACACCTAAAAGCTGTAATTTTAATGCAAAAAATCGCCTTTTATTCTATATTTATTTTCTCTGAATACAAAACTTTACCAAGTAGTACTGACGATACATAATACCCCGGCAATACCTCTGGGTCTTATGTAGAGGAGACATCATAAAAGATAATACCTTGGCAGGTGTGCTATTTCCTTTTCGAGTTACGTATATCATTGTTCCTCTAAATATTATTGCTATCTTTGCGATATATCATTACCTAATGGGAATTCCGTGAGTAAATCTGCACCTGATATATCGTATAATTAAGATCATACTTCTCTAATACTATATCTCTTTCTCCTCCTCCTCTGCTCCTACACCTAAGTCTTCTTCTTCTTCCTCTTTCTGTTTACATATATTTCCTACTGATTGTATATATATATATATATATATATATATATATATATATATATATATATATATATATATATATATATATATATATATATATATATATATATTATATATATTATATATATATATATATATATATATATATATATATATATATATATATATATATATATATATATATATATATATATATATTTATATTGGCCTCGTTGCACAGGTACTGTATGGTGGTGTGTAGCTCGGGGATTAGTCGGCGCAGGGACTACATCTCTCCTTCCATTTCCAGACTCAGGAATTCTCTTCCTACCTCTGCTATTCCAACGCTTATGGTCACTCTTCTTTTAAAAACAGATCTAACTGCATATCAGGGCCTAATCGTACCATGTGTTTAGGTCTTCATTACCTTGACTTTTCTTTCTGTCCGTCTTTTTTTTATTGTTTATCATTTTCTTATTTTTGCCTTACCTTAAGATGCTACCCTTTTTTTTTTTTTTAATGTTTCTTGGTGCCCTAGCCCGTTGAGATGACAATTTTCTTTGTCCGTCCTGGTGTCACACGTATTATATATATATATATATATATATATATATATATATATATATATATATATATATATATATATATATATATATATATATATATATACACTCTAACTGTAGAGTACTTCTGTGCAAGGCGAATATGGCGGACGTTGGCTGGCAAAAAGACAGTCATTTTGATGGAAGAATGCCTCAAACAAGAGAATCATTACGAAATAGATAATGCAATTACGGACTGAAATTACCTTCACTGAAAGCAGGCGACTGTAATTATCTAGATAAGCATTTTCACGGTTTCCATCAATTAACAATAAAGTAATACGCATCTATTTTCACTTTCAAATACATCTGTAAATATTATTATTATTGGTTTCGATTTCGATATGCAAAAGACTTGAACTAAGTCATTCAACAGAAAATTCGCACAGAGGTATGCCCTAACTCTCTTGACCCCAATGTCATCTCTCTCTCTCTCTCTCTCTCTCTCTCTCTCTCTCTCTCTCTCTCTCTCTCTCTCTCTCTCTCTCTCTCTCTCTCTCTCTCTCTCTCTCTCTCTTGAACTAAGTAATTCAACAGAAAATTCGCAATGTCATTCTCTCTCTCTCTCTCTCTCTCTCTCTCTCTCTCTCTCTCTCTCTCCTCTCTCTCTCTCTCTCTCTCTCTCTCCCAACCAACGTCAGCCATTTCGACTCCCCACATTGTGACACGTGACTGACCACTCATTCCAGACCTACAATTTATTTTTCTTTTCACAACTTCTTCAACAATGATTATCACAATATCAGCCTTGTTGAGTTAGAGTCTAGCAATAAACTCAAATGGTATCTAAATTGTATCTGATAACAGAAGCCACAAAGCTATCACACAATGGTATTTGATGGCTTCCCGTTTCTTGCTCAATTATTATCTATTTACTTACAGAGCGTCACTAGTGTCAGCGTAGCAGTACAATAGTTAGACCGAAAATAGGTATGTTGGTTCACTAACATATTCGCGTTCTCTAATTCTTCGTGCTAGTCATAATTTTCAGAACTGCTTCTATCATGGTAGTGTCAGGTTTGGCAATGGTTTATAATAATGGATTACTTTGTACCAAGTGTAGTTATCTGTTTATTTATTTCATTGTTTATTTTATTTATTTGCTGTTTATTTTCTTAGTGAAAGCTAATAACTAGGGTAAAAAGGTTAAAAAAAAAAGAGCATGGTGCGATTACCCGTCAAATGTGTGACTTGAAAATATTATATTCAGCAATTGATTTGTCTGTGTTATGACCTTTATTTATTTTTTTAATACCTAAACTTACTCTTATTAACTTATTTGAAACTCTGATTTTTAGCAACATTTTATCTTTCGAAGACTGGTTTGAGTTTATTCATATATATATATATATATATATATATATATATATATATATATATATATATATATATATATATATATATATATAATATATAATATATATATATATATATATATATATATATATATATATATATATATATATATTAATGACCTGGAAAGTAGGTCACTTATTTTATTCCATTCTGTCTCCAGGTAAATCATGAATAAGAAACCCTTTTTCATGCTCTTTTTCGTCTTGCTTTTTGTAGCAGTTATCGCCGTCATCGTAGTCTGTTTTCATGCCGCGTAAGTATTAAAACAATTGCATCTGGCTTAGGCTCGTAATTCGTTGTGTTAGTCATTGTTACTCTTGGAAATCATGAGTTAGGTACTGCAGTTCCCTGTGAATTCAAGTTGTTTACTAATTTTTTTAATTTAAAATCTCATCATTCTCTCCACCCTTCTCAACTTGGTATCCCTGATTTAGGTACAAAAAGACTAAGAGTATTCATCCTATGCACCCACTTCCTTCCTCATTTCCATCTTTAGAGAGGGAGAGAGAGACTAGCTCTAGAGCACATATGGACATCCTATAAGATCTTCCGGGCCACATAGGATTTACTTGCATCTTGATTCGGACCAATATGCCCAGTTAAAAATGTCAAATTCACTTACATTTTTTTTGTTTTTAGTCACTGCCGTTGTATACCGTAATATTTAAAAGAAAATTTAAAGATAAACGTGGACTGCAGGCCAGATTTATTGTTTTTTTTTTTCATGTAACTCTTACTGGTATACAACTGCTGTAGATATAAACAGTATGTAAGAAAATCTGACATTTTTGAATGAGTAAAGTTGACACTTTGGTGAACGTTTAACCGGTAGTAAGATGAAAAATACAGAATCTAATGTTGCTCGGAAGATCATAAAGCTTTCCCATATTTCCCATTATTATTATTATTATTATTATTATTAATTATTATTATTATTATTATTATTATTATTATTATTATTATTATTATTGCTGTTGTTTTTGTTGTCATTGTTGTTGCTGCTGTTGCTGTTATTATGAAACTGCATGTCATTATTGCGAATTTGAAAAAGTTGCTTATTGTAGAGAACAATTTATCATAAAAGCTATATTAGTTCATACTACTTTTGCCTATTTTTGTGATATATTCCGTTCTATAATCTACGTATTTATAACCATTTATTCCATTAAAGTAAATACATTCTCAGTGGTAATGCTATTGACAGTGTGACGTTATCTCCAGTATGTTAATTTGTTTTGAAGTTATGTTGATAAATGATGTTTTCCATATTGCATTGCTTGCTGATTCATCAACAATTATCTCAGATATGGAGAGAGGGATGACGGTGGATCCACTGGAAAAGCAGTTCCGTGGTGGAAGGAAGCTGTTGTGTATCAGGTGTATCCCAGATCCATCGTCGATGCAGAACCTGATGGTACTGGAGATCTCAAAGGTGAGTTACTAAAGAAACCCAAACACCACAATATTGTACTTTAATAAACAGAAATCGTGGTATTTTTGCGCCATGATGTATGCAAAACCATGGAGTCAAGAGTGAGTCATTTATATACACAGCATATATGCAATGTTACTTGTGTTTCAGCTCCTTATCGTGGCTCCAGTATCTTGCTTGTAGAACATGATGACAGCTGCAACTGTTTACTTTTAAGACTTTTCGATGAGGCTTTACCATAATTCATCTTTTATCTTCAAAGGTATCACCTCTAAAACTGATTACCTGAAGAATTTGGGTGTTGGAGCCGTATGGCTAAGCCCCATCTACACCTCTCCAATGGCTGATTTTGGTTATGATATAGCCGATTTTACTGACATTGACCCCATTTTTGGAACTATGGAAGACTTTGACGAATTGCTGAATACATTTCATCAGGAAGTTAAGTTGGCCATCCCTAGCAAAGAGATGATTCTTATGATGCATATAGTTTACCTATGTACATTTAAGTTCTTTTTTAAATTAGTAAAATCAGGAACATTTAATGAATAGATCCACCGTGATCTGCATAGCCAATCCTTGTGAATAATTCCAGAGAACTAAGATATAAATAATGAAAAGAGAACATATTAAAGAAGGTTATTACTAGGTAATAGCTGGAGTTATTCAGCTTTACAAAATCTTAGTTTCTTAAGCTTACTACAGATAGCTATATTTCCTTGAACATTCTAACGTAATTGACACCAGCAGTTAATACTTTCAAATATTTTGCATTCTGTCACCATACATTAAGGGAAACAAGAAAAGCTAGCCTTAACAAACAACAAATATAAATATTCTTTTCTTTTTTCTACCTCACAGGAATTAAAGTTATTATGGATTTTGTACCTAATCACAGCAGTGACGAGCATGAATGGTTTATCAAATCCGTGAGGCGAGAATATCCTTACACTGACTATTACGTTTGGGGTGATCCTAGCAGTTACAACTCCTCTGGTCACCCTCTACCTCCAAGTAACTGGGTAAGATCATATTAGCCTTGTGTGCCATTAATTTGGTTATTTCGTGACATAATGGGATACAAATTAATCAGGCATACCAAACAACCCAATTTTGAGACAGCCACCTTTCCTGGCAAAAAAGTAATTTTTTTTTGTTATTCAACCATTTTGAAGATGTAGAAGGTGCACTAGTGAAGTCTGTTATCTTTTAATCTCTATAAAACTTACGAAGAATATATACCTTATTGGAAAGGGTATACCTTTGGTGACGCCAAGTGCATCATGAACTTACGAAAAGGACTTAGTGTGTCAAAACATATAACAGAAAAAGTATTACAGTTTTATAGAGCAGGATTTATGCATATTATAGAAAAAAATGGAATATTCGGCTAACATTTTGGGAGACACATCATGATTTACAGATTGTCGAGAAAAACATCCTCTCTATTTCGTGTCTTAGTCAGTCCAGACTCTATTAGAAATTAACTCATTTATACACTTTCCATCATTGCATTGTTCTACATTGTGAAGTTATGCATTAACCATTGTGTAATTACGTGCTCTCCGACCAACTTACAATTTTCATGCCGATATCATACTCTTCCCTGCCAGTTGAGTGTCTTTCGTGGCTCCGCATGGACGTGGGTTGAAGAAAGGCAGCAATTTTATCTTCATCAGTTCTTAGAGAAACAGCCAGATCTGAACTTTAGAAGTTCTTTTCTGAGAGAGGAAATACAGGTGATTATTCTGTAATGAGGAATCTTTTTTTTTTTTTTTTTTTTTTTTTTTTTTTTTTTTTTTTTTTTTTTTTTACAAGGAAGCCTCTGGACAGGCACTAATACCTTATCGAACACTCAAGCTCTGGTAAGTACATTTTCATCATTGACTTCACGCATCTAATGGTGTACTCGGAGACGCTGCATCATTTCCTCTCATCTTCATATTGCTCTGACAAAAAGAAAGTATGACAGTCTCCTCGGAAAATGAACTCTATTTTATATATTAAGAGGCCATGGTAGCTCATAGGTAGTGTGCTCGAGTCGAAAGGCTACTTATTAGGGTTCGAGCTCACCGTTGGACGTTTGGAAGGGCATTCAGTCTCATCAATCTCCCAGCTTCATCCTGTCTGTGTGCACCTCCATTCATAGGGACTAATATGATATATAAAACGGTGAACACACATAATGTGTGTGCATAAGTACTTTGATTCATTATCAGCGCAGTTGCGTTCCGTCTAGAGTTGTAATGTAATATTAGAATATTTTATATTGCAATCGTCCTTTTTATGAAATGTGACTGTAGGCCCACGGTACCAGCCGCTCGTTACGATATTACAGCTTAAGGTCTTTTAGACTTAAATAAGACTGTCCACGTTAAGTCTTCCTTCAGTCACGGTTCTTTTTCTGTGCCTACATCATCACCGAATATTCTTGGATATTCGTTACACATCTATTATTATCCCTTCATATCTGACAAGTCACTACACTCTCCATCTCTGTCTCTTTATTTTGTTTTCTTCGTGTCCAGGCCTGATGAGGGCAGTTTTATATTATTTTTTTTTTACCAGCTCTATATGATGATTAATGAAAGTTTGTTTGTGTTCCATTTTTTCAGAATTTACTTTTAGATGATAATAAAGTTTTAAATTTTTCATTAATATTTTTTGGTAATGCACTAGAGTTTTCTGTAGTTTTCTTTTTGAGCTATATATAATTTCTGATTATATAAATTTGACTGATCTCTCGTTAAATCTGTTAAGTAATGAATTAAATTTTGACCTGCATTTGTCCTTTTTATGAAGCATGTGATCAGATTTTGGCTGGACAAAGGTGTTGATGGTTTCCGCGTTGATGCTTTGATACATCTCTTTGAAGTCGCAGGTTGGCAATATTTTTGAAGTTCTAAGAAAATATATTCCTCTTCTACTCTGTTTTGAAGTATATGGGAGGCAGCCCCAAATAACCTCATGTATAATAAATAATGTGTCTTTCCTCAGTATGCTATGCCTTTAGAATTTCTATAAGCTCAGTTTTATCAAAATACTTCTGTTGATTTCTGTAAAGTCGTGTTTTTAGAAAATATCAGGTAAATTTTTTCTAGACCTATTTTTAATTGAAAATTATTGTCTTGGATTTTATAATCTCTGTCAGGTAACTTTTTAATGGTATACATTTAATTCCTTCACTGAACTCACTACATATGGTTATGCATCACTACATTTTGTCTATACTGTTTTATTTAAAATCTCAAGTGACATATCCTAACTCCACAGATATATATCAAGATGAACCTGTCGCAGAAAATTCCGGTATAGACGATCCTTTGGATTATGGCTATCTTAATCACACTCTCACTGTCAATCTTCCCGAGAACCTCGAAGTCCTCAAGGAATGGAGAGATCTGATAGACGAATATTCTGACAAGTGAGCGTTTCTTATAGTAACAGAAATTATTTTAGAGGCCTTTGTAGTTGAAACTATAATTGATTTTACACTGAATAGATCAGTTAGGCTTTACTGCCTTCTAATGTTCTCATTCCCACGAGTTCTGGTTATATATTCCTTCAATAACACTTAATGATTTTGCCTCCAAAAAAGCAAAATTTCTTATTAGAGTTTTTTTTATGTCGCTGTGCTATCAAAATCCAGACTGTTAATGGTGGAGATATTTGATAGTGAGATCGAGGAGATCATGAAATACTACGGTAATAGCAGCGTTCCTCTGGCAGACTTTCCTTTTAATTTTTTGATGATTGAGAAGCTGCAGAACCGCTCAGAATTGACAGGAGATTCAATAAAATCCATGGTTGATCTGTGGCTAGACAATATGCCAGAGGACAAGTGGCCAAATTGGGTGGTATGTACACCAGATTTCATATTTCCCTTTGATAACTTTAGAATATCTTGGCTCTCATAACTTTCACTCATAATTTTTGCTACTACAAAGAGAAAAATGTTGTGTTCTCATATTTTCATCCAGCTAGGTAATCATGATTACAGTAGAGTTGGATCAAGGTTTGGTGACGATTTGGTGGATGCTTTAAACATGTTATCTCTTCTGTTACCTGGCACACCCATCACATACTATGGTGAAGAAATAGGTAATATTTATAATGACAGTTTTCATGCATTTATAATAATCATCAAAGAATTTACTTTACTTCTTTATATAAAATATTCTGTAAGTATTGTACATTCATGGACAGACTCGATGACATGACTTAATGTACCTTATTATTCAGGTATGGTAGATACTTGGATAAGCTGGGAGGATACCCAGGATCCTCAAGGCTGCAATTACGGTCCCGAACACTATGCAGAACACAGCCGTGATCCTGAAAGGACACCCATGCAGTGGGATGATACTGCATTTGCAGGTATGATAATTTATGTAAAATTTATATGACGCTGTTTTACCCTTATTCGATTCATTAGTTACGGATAACATACCTTTGAGATGTATGGATTGATATGGCTTAATTTCATTGATAGCATGGAGGATTCTTTTTCCGGGTAATAAAGTTATTGTTTCACATATATGTTATCACTTACATAGTCAAATGTGAGCTTAGTTTATTTGAATTTTTTGATTCATTTAATTCCTACTTAGATATATTTTGTAAATTGTCAGCTTATAATTTAGAGTTAATTCAGAATTGTTGTTTATAACTACTAACATTGAAAAAGTGCTAAATAGATACGAATATTAGTAAATTACATTTAGGGTTCATTAATAACTAAAAAAATAAATTTCAAAAATATTGGTTTTGATAGCATCAATAAATGCACTGTGAGTGATTAATCATCATATCTTCTAAAGACTGCGGACAGGAATCAAATATTGTTATAATTTTGATAGATCCATTCTAGGTTTGTATGAACTAAGGCTTTTGAGCAACTTTAGCATACAGTCTACCTGACTAGCTGTTGTATATTGTACCTTAACTTAACATAACCTATTCATCATTTCATGATGATTTCTAAATAAAAGATGAACTACCTGTCAATAATTATGATTGTCCATTGACATGTAGACTGTAGGTAAAATGTCCTGATAGACCACACTCACCACCGATGAAGATGGTTGTCTGCAATTTCTCTATTTGTTATCTAACAGGTTTTACAACTTACAATGATACCTGGCTTCCAGTGAATGACAACTATCATACTCTCAACGTCAAGGCCGAGTTAGAGGCGGAATACAGCCACTTGAAGGTTTACCAACATCTTGCCCAACTGAGAAAGGAAGAAGCTTTTAGAAGTGGTGGCATCGCTTATCCTGTGATTACGGAGGATATTTTCTCCTTTCTTCGGTCAGTTCCGGTGACTTTTTACTTCTGAATGGCGAATTGGCCTACATGTTTTTACCTAAATTTATTATTATTATTATTATTATTATTATTATTATTATTATTATTATTATTATTATTAATAATAGTAGTAGTAGTAGTAGTAGTAGTAGTAGTAGTAGTAGTAGTAGTAGTAGTAGTAGTAGTAATTAGATGGCGATGTTTGCTGTTGCAGATACAGTGTTGGCTATGAGATGTATCTCTTGGTTATCAACACATCACAGCAAGACATAGAAGTAAATCTTCATCACAGCGCTAGTTTCCAGCTGCCGGACTCAGGAACAGTGGTTCTGCGCTCTGCATCGGACTCCTCAGAGGAAAATAAACCTGGGTTAGTGGAATTTGCCTCGTAATAACATCTATTATTCTGTCTCACATTTGAAGTGATAGGAAGAAATTTAGAAACATAAAAGTTAAATAAAATTACGCTGCTTAATGTGTAAGATTTTAAGTTTTGTCTAAGGTTTAAAAATCCCATTTTTTGCATACAGCAGTCATAACTTTTTTATCTCCTGTGATTATAGTTCACTAACTTACCTTTTCATTTATCTTTGTCGTTTCAGAGTTGCTGTTCCCTTGGACGCCGTTTCATTAGTGGGCGGAGAAGGCATCGTGTTCTCCCTAGGTTTAGCTAAAAATAGTTTTGTTATTAGATAGAGGAAGTAGTTGATCTAAAGCACACACACACACACTGATATATATATATACATATATATATATATATATATATATATATATATATATATATATATATATATATATATATATATATATATATATATATATATATATATATATATATATATATATATATATATATATATATATATATATATATATATATATATATATATATATATTTATATTTCTCTCATGGGTATTATTTAACCTTTGCATGTAATGACTTATTACTGCTGTTGATACCAATTTTTGCATGACATTTACATTCATTGGATCTTATAAAGATTAACAATCCTCAAATCTTTCTTAAAATACATTATTTTTTATTATATTTTTATTACATTTATCTTTACAAAGTGTCTTTTTGGCATATCTGACTTTACATGGAGTTTTATGGGCATGTAAAGTCTTATAAGTTGCTTTGTGTTATCTTAAAAATTATCTTTAATTTTATATATTTTTTCTCAGTTTCTTTCTATACATTTAGTGTATAATTCTACTGTTGCTTTCTGCTCTTGTGATGAGGATATTGATGTGGTTACTCGCTAGATCATTGGTTTAGTTAGGAAGATAAAAGGCTAAAAAAGAATGACATGAATGTGTGTTTCATAGTAATATGTAAGTGTTGGCATGTAACTGTTCTCGCCACGGATGGTACATACATTCCAGAATTCAAGTTGTTGTCTCGCTTATTATTACAAGAATCGTAATAACTTTTTTTTTGCAACCCTGACCCACATTTATTTTTTAAATATTTTAGGTCGTATGTTTTATATGAATATTATAAGCGATCAAGCTCATTGCTCTTCAAGTCATTCAGAGCTTAGACGTTGTCAACCCAGTACGTTCTGAGAATACATAAATTAAGTGTGTGGTTCGTCGATTGAACAGTTTCTTAGCAAATTTTGGGGTTGCTAAAAGACACTCCTGCTGTTTTTATGTTGATAGAAAAAGTGTATTTATGAATAAATATTCGCCGTTTCACCCATTCAGTTGTTACACTAATTTGCAACGTGAATTATCACAATCATAACAGTGAAATAATTATCAGGCATGTGACACCTGTTCTTCGCTTTTCTCTATTCTTGATGTATTTCATGAATTATGTTAGGCGAGTCTGAGTAATTACCAGTTTTCCCGAAGCTAATTTCTTTTGCACTTATGACTAATGCGAAGACAGATGTCACATGACAACGGTAATGAGGAATCCTGTATACTATATCTGTCAGTTATTTAGTCTCAACTCACTCGAATGATAAAAGAAAAAATACTGCATAATCATTTATTATAATATCTTAATATTTCCTTCTTTACCATCAATCTTATTTAAAACTAGACATGACGAGTGTGACGCAATAAATAAAATTGATATGGAACGTCCATCAATGAAAATGAATTATTTCCGTGCTTCGTTTTGAATCGCAGATAGCATTTTATCAAACTATTCTTTACTTTGAGTTATGATAAGCTCTTCATATGATGCATATATTAATTTTTTTTAACCTTTTATTTGTCACTATCAGTCCCCAGTTGGGGGGTGTACACAAACGGATTTGAAGCAGGGGTATTTGCATGAGGGTTCGTCATCTCACGAGTCTAGTATTTTTTTTTTATGAGTGTGACATTGGGACACGCTAGAAAATTGCCCTCATCGGGCCCTAGCACCAAGAAAACATTGAGACGAAGAAAAGGTAGAAGCTTAAGGACAAAGCAGAAATAATAGAATGCTGCACAATAGGAAAAGGACAGGCTGATAGAATTGTCAAAGTAATGAAGACCTAGAGATTTGGGAGGATTGGAACCTGAGATGATTGTAGATCTACTTTTTGAAGGAAGATAAGTCATAAAACCTAGGAAAGACAGAAGAGGAAAGATAGTTCCAGATTCTGGAGGTAGGAGGGAAGAAGCAGTCACTGCACCGACCAATCCCCGAGCTACAAATCTCCATAATACCTGTGAGACGAGGCCACTTGGCGACTCTTAAATGGTCTCGGAAGCTGGGGAGAGATGCAACTCGCGTACTCAACAGAGCAGCGATGGCAGTAGTAACGATAGCAAAGAAAAGGGGATAATACCTTACGGCAAAGAGAAAGGGAATCCAGACTAGAAATAAAAGATGGGTCATTGAAGAGTCTGATTACCTTAAATTCAACCCTATCAAGGAGAGAAGTATAAGAATAAGCACCCCAGGTGTGCAAGCAGTATTCTAAGCAGGGACGGATAAGACCTTTATAAATTTGAAGTAACTGAAAAGAGGAAAAGTAATGACGAAAACAAAACAGAACCCCCTTTTTTAGATGTAGAGATAGAAATTTGGATAATGTGATTAAAACAAGTTAGAAGTTATCTAAATTCATAACATGTTAATAGAATTAAGTGAATGAAATTCGGTAGTTTCAAAGACAATAGGGCTATCAGGAAGAGCAGACGATAAACATATATCCAGAAACTGTGTCTTGGAGTCAATAAATTTACCTAAATATTGGGTTCCATACTCGGATATCCTCTGAAAATTGAAGTTGACAGGTAATGAAAGAGTGATACGAGACTGATGACGAGTAGCGGACGAAGGTTGTGAAGAGAAAGCAGAGGAGTAATGAAGAATAGAACTGTCGGCAAAAGTGAAGAGAAGAGAGGAAGATAAGGACAGGAGAGGATCGTCGATGGAGAGAAGGAAACGAGTAGGTGAAAGAACAGAGCCATGTGGGACACCACTGGTAACTGGGAATGAGCTTGATATTCACTGTCAACAACGACAGATACAAAACGGTCGGAAAAAAAAAAGTGGAAATCAGAGAATAGGGGTACGGCCATAAGCATGAAGTTTGGCCAACAGAGCCTTGTTCCAGACTGTCAAAAACCTTAAAGGTATCTAGGGAGACGACAAAGGATGCATCTTAGTTCTTCAGAGAAGATTACTATACATGAGTGAGATAGGACAGGAGGTCACCAGTGGATCTTGTCTTTGTGGAAAGTATAGTGACGATCGGA
Source organism: Halocaridina rubra (assembly GCA_037179515.1). Lineage (NCBI taxonomy): Eukaryota > Metazoa > Arthropoda > Malacostraca > Decapoda > Atyidae > Halocaridina > Halocaridina rubra. Next base: position 53,800 of record JAXCGZ010009506.1, read on the forward strand.
AATAGGCGAGTTAAATTCAAGATGTTTCAAGAAGTGAGAATTGAGCAAAATGTCAAATACTTTTGCATTAGCAGAGCTTAGGGCAATTGGTCGGTAGTTGGAAGGCATAGAATGATCACCCTTCTTAAGAACAGGCTGATCTAGAGCGTGCTTCCAAGATGAAGGGTAGATACTGGTTGAGGAAATGTGGCAAGAAAGATGGCAAAGCTTGGAGAGCCAATTCATCTGTAAACTCTTTTAGGAAACTTGCAGGGATACGTTTGGATCTGGATGTCTTTTCAATTTAAGAGAGTGAAGAACCTTTCAGACTTTGCGTGAAGAGGGCATGGGAGGGCGGTTAGACAGGGGTAAAGTACAAGGGACAGGTGGACTGGAATTACCTAAAGAAGAGTTATCAGAAATATGAGAGCATAGAGAGGGGCATTATCAGTGGGAGAGCAAGCTATAGAACCATCAGAGCGCATAAGAGGGGGGAAGCTTGAGATACAAAAGTTTTTGGAGAGGGTTTTGGGTAAGGACCAGAAACATTTAATAGTGGGAGAGGAGCTAAGGCCATCCACCTTCGTTCTTAAAAAGCGAGCTTTAGATCTTCAAATCTGAGCAGTGCAGCGATTCCTAGACATATTTGAAAGCAGAGTGAGTTAAATCAGTAGGAGAGGTTTGGTGTGAATGGTATGCCCAATTCCTAGCCTGAAAAGCCATGGAACAGACATGGTCAACCTAAGGATAAGGGGGAGAACATTTTTTCTTAGAGGAGGGGATGAATGCCTCCATTCTCAAGGTTATGATCTCGGCAGCTTTTAGGGTTACCTGATCAGGGTTGCAAGTCCGAAGGCAGTAGGCATCCCATATGAAGTCAAAGAGAAAGTTATACAAATCAATTCGTTGGATATGTTTGAAGTACCAGAGACGGTGCTGAGTAGGAGGAATTGATGGAGAGAGATTGAATATGGAAAGTATTGAGATCAAAGATTGGTCAGTGTTCCATGAGGGGAGAGTAGAGTATGAATAGTTTATAGGATTAGAAGTACAGAATAGGTCATGAGTATTATCTTCATGGTCATAGCGATAGGGAACATGTGTGGGATGTATGATAAACCTCTCCAGATTGTGAGTGACAGAGAAAGCAAGGGCCTCACTTTCTCCCACAGCAAAGTGAGAAGAATGAAGCCACTCACTGTGGTGTACATTGCAGTCTCAAATGTGAGAAGATAACAAGGACTCATGATATGAGGATAGATATTTAAAGGACACAACGTCAGTGAAGTTAGGAGAGCAGTAGCAGAAGCAAAGAAATATAGTGGTAGTGGCGAGATAGATCCTCAGTCAAAAATCATCAAAGTCAGGAGATACAAGGTCCTTGAGCCTTGATAGGTGTTAGTGTTACAGTAAGCACAAATTCCATCTTTGGTAGGGAAACGAGAATAAAGGTTATAGTAAGAGATTTGAAATGAGTCAAGGGATGCACAGCTAGACATCTGGATTTCAGAAAGAAGGGGGATTTTAGGGAGAGATGTACCCACGTACTGTTCCACAGACGAGAAAACAGAGTTCAGACCAGGGATGTTATAAAAGTGTATAGTGAAAGAAGCAGATCTGTCAGGAGGTGCAAGGTTATGGGCAGAACCATTACTACCACCAAGCGTGTCTACCTTCAATAGTGAAGTCAACAATATCCCCGGATATTCTTACCACCCCTCTATGCCGGGTACCACTAGACATAAGTTGTGAGCCTTCCATAATCATAGCGGATGAGAAAACAAAGAAGTCATAGAGTAATAGAGATTGGACGTGTTCTGACTTGTCATATGTAATGGATAGTAAGAGATGTTTAATGAGTAATCCAGAATATTCGGTGTACTTGTGGGCATGGGAAAGAACCGTTGCTGAAGGAAAGCTTAACCTGGAGTTGCCTTGGCCAGTCCTGGTAAAGTCGGAAGTTCCTTCAGATGTAGTATTCTAACAGGAGGTTGCTGCCATGAGCCAGCCTACTTCTTTACTACTGCTACTCTACGTTTGTCCCCTCTGATGTAGATATTACATAAGATATAAAACTAGAATATTTTCACGCAGGTTTTAGGTCAACCTAGAATAGACATCTTTATCTCCCGTAGCATTAACGCCGTGTATATCACACAATCAACCATTTCATATGCTAAGCTTTCAGTAGGACTGTATTTCCTATCAGGAAACGATGGAAATGCCGTAATCGTTGATAATAATACTGTTCTCTGCATCCATTTAGAATTATATGTATAAAGACTGCTCTGTTTTAATTTGGTAACCAGTTATTAACTTAAGGGATGGTCTTGTCTAATCTTCACCGTAATATGTGCTTAGTTCATTTCAAATGATATAGTGTTTACTGGTCTGGACGACTATGCATTCAAACTTTAAAAATAAGAGACATTGCGTAATGAAATTTTGTATTCAAGTTACTAATATAATCAAGTATGAATTTTAGATATTTAATAATTCAAGCTTCTCATACTACTACTAATACTACTTCTGTCGATAATAATAATAATAATAATAATAATAATAATAATAATAATAATAATAATAAGAAGAAGAAGAAGAAGAAGAAGAAGAACTATTATTTATTATTATTATTATTATTCGGAAGGTTATTCTTAACAGATTTTCAAAACCAATGTTTCTAGTGCTGAAACAACATGGAAATACAGAAAGCAACAAGATAAATATTGTACATTATTTAACTTGAGAATTTGGATGTGGTTGACAGTTATGGCACCAGCAGGCACATTGCCAAGTATGCATTTCCTCTTGGCAGTACATTCACTCTTTCAGTACGTTTTGACTTGTTGGGGATGTCGTCCTCCGACAAACGCCCCCGTTTGTTTCAGTCATCAGATTCTGCCACTTCAGAGAGTGTCAGTAAGAGGAAAAGGGTTCCTTGGTGGCAAAATGAAGTTATATATCAAATATACCCGAGGTCATTTAAAGACAGTAAAGGTCTTGGCTCAGGAGACCTCAAAGGTGAGTTATCAATCTGTGGGTAATTAAGAACATGGCAACTGTATGTTATTGTTATGAAACTTTGGGTACCTTTTGAAAGTTTGACCACTGAAAATTTGAGACTGTTGTTAGTTTATATTATAAACATTTATTACCAAAGGTAATATATAGAATTTATGGTCATGTTTTTGTGTAATTAGCATTTATAGAATAAAATGTGTGTTTAGGACATACATGTCAGAGAATTGCTGTTTGATGAGGTATAAAACGAGTTTTGGAAGGGTGTGTAAAAGTAATCTCAGCTAGTGGTCAAGATTCGTATTTTGCGCTCTTTCGAAGCTCGTATTATACTTCATTAATACTGTATAGTTTTTGTTTATGTTGTAGTTAAGTGCCTTTAGTCTAAATACTGTACAGTACTGCATATGTATGTACTTTACAGTACTTTTTTTTTTTTTTTACCTAAGCGCAACTTACGAACAGTTCTACTTGCAAACAGACTTCTGGAACCAAAATCTTTCATAAGAATATATATATATATATATATATATATATATATATATATATATATATATATATATATATATATATATATATATATATATATATATATATATATATATATATATATATATATATATATATAAGCCTCTGAATTAATTTCCACTGGAATTTGGCAATAAGCTTTAAAGCATAATGTATTAATTTAATCCTTAGTGAAAATTTACAAGGATACACATTTAAGACTTATTATTGCCGATGACTTGTCTTGTTGATGGACAAGACTTGCATATTCTCAGTACGTGTATTACTTACGCAACTGTCTTCATATGCAGTGGAAAACGGTTTCCATAAAAGCACTGTCATTATTTAGGCAAGTTTTTTTTCTTGATATATTGGCATGGAATTCAAACCCTACATCTCAAAACATGGCTCATATTGTCAAACTTAAGAAATGGATTATTATTATTATTAGTAGTAGTAGTAGTTGTTGTAGTAGTAGTAGTAGTAGTTATTATTATTATTATTATTATTATTAGTAGTAGTAGTAGTAGTAGTACTTACTTTACTTACTTTCAGGCATTATTTCAAAACTAGACTACTTAAAAGAATTAGGTATTGGGGCAATATGGTTGAGTCCTATCTACACATCTCCGATGGCTGATTTTGGCTATGATATCTCGAATTTTATGGATATTGACCCAGTTTTTGGAAACATGACGGACTTTGAAGAATTGCTAGGCAGCTGCCATGAAAAAGGTAAGGTAATTTATCCTAAGATGTGTAATGTGTATCCTTATATAAATGAAGATGCATTGATATTTTGTCTTATCTTAAGCTTAGCTCTTTGCAATTTATACAGCATGAGATATTAATTCCAGTGTTAATACCATATGTATTGTTGCTATTCAAAAACTGTGGAAAACAGTACCGTATGTATTATTGCCATTTAAGCTGCCGCTGCTGTTCTCTAGAATACAGGATCTTGTCATATTAAGATAACAACTGTAAATTGTTACAGACAGTTTCTATTGTATTTCAGGGTTAAAGGTCATTATGGACTTCGTACCAAATCACAGCAGTAATGAACATGAATGGTTTATGAAATCTGTACAAATGGAAGATCCCTATACAGATTATTACATTTGGAGTGACCCTCTTGGCTTTACTGAGAAAGGTGATCCAATTCCTCCCAATAATTGGGTAAGCAATTGTGTCACTAGACGTCAAATTACTCTAAAGTTTGTATCATTGACCATCGTTAGTTCTTGTTTGTGTGTATTTATCTTATGAGCACAACCTTTGTACTCCATGAAAAGGTAAATTAGTTTAGTATAATGGCATTACCAAGTTAGTTTCAGCCAGTGCAATCTCACCCCCTTCCCCATTAACTAGTTGTAGTGACGTAAGCAACAATCAAAATTAGTATTACCCCTTTAGATTAAGTGAGATATAAAGATTTACATATTTTCATGTGCTAAAATTGAAACTTTGGTAAGAAAATAGGATGTGAAGTAAAAACAATAAAGAACTGTTCAATAGTTGTGTTTGATATACAACTTTACTCTTACATGGTATACGTTAATGGTTTAGGTTTGCTTAGTCAGTAAGACCCAGGTAATATAGAATTTATAGGAAAATGCATACGTAAATATACCTAATGAATTTATACCGTGATAGACAGGAACATAAACAGTTGCATTTCAGAACATGGTGAACATATCGAGTACTTCAAATTTATGCACTACATGTTGCGTGATAGATTAGATATTTGCAATGAAAAAGAAAAATCTGTAGTACAGGTATGTGAAAAAAATAAGGGAATGTAAAATGTATATCTTATCAATTATGTTACCTTTGTCATATGTAATATTTAATGTCACTATATTTTTAAATCATAATTCAAACTTTAACCTTGAAAATATATTTAAATACCAGATATATATATTTGCAAGTTGCAATGTCTTTAGATAAAATAAAAATTGAAATTAAAGCCTGAATTTAAGATTTAATTACAGGACAGGTATTACTAACTATGTATGAAGAAATCTAACATATTCCACTTTTTGTTTTAAACATATAACTTTTTCGATTTAGTTATGGAGTTTTATAGTCACAATTGTTATACATGTACATTTTATTATAAATTTTTAATTGTAGAGTAATATGTGACAAATTTAATTGTAAATTATTTAAAGGTAATATTTTTAGTTATATTGCTACTAACAACAGAATTATTAATTAAATATTTTTACATTGAAGTACAGCACTATTAGTAACTAAGTAGAAGGCTTTATCTTTCTCATTCTCTTTCCTTATTTACTCCTTCATGCATAGGAAAATATTGATTTTGGATCATAGTTTCAAATTTCCTCAGTATTATGGCCAAAACATCAGAAGTTATAACAATAACAGTAACTAAAAACAGCAACAGCGAATGCAGATAATACCACATGAATTGAAGTGTCATTATAATGGGGTAATAATGACAGCTCAGATCAGTGCGCATTCGAAGTATCAAAAGGTAAATTAGCCTAGATTTTTACCCTCATTAGAGCAGTATATTGATAAATGTAATCTGGGCTTACAAGAAACATTTTTGGTATTACAAGTATTACAGGGATATTTTAAGTAGTTATAAATTTCTGATGAAATACTCTCCAGAAATTTCATACAGTCAGGTTTGGTGTCAGCTTGTGTGGTGTGCATTCCACACAGTCCTCTGGTGATCACTTTTAGTATGACTGAAGTCAATATTTTAATGCCTGGCTATTGTAATCATACTCATCACGGAGAACATATAAATATTTATTCCAAATGCAAGACCTATTAGTCTGTAGTTATATATTATTATTATTATTAATATTATTATTATTATTATTATTATTATTATTATTATTATTATTATTATTATTAATACTGCTGATGGTAAGAAAAGTCACCTCATTTGTATATTCTAGGTGTCATACGAGTTTACTGAGAAGGGTTAGGTGAATGAAAGGTTGGCATTCCCATCATTTATATAGTTATTGTTCTTGCTGCAGAACTGCTGATATAAGAGGTAAGGATGAGTAGAGTATAATAAAACCCTGTTGTGTCTTTTTTTTTTTTTTTATTTGTGACCACTGTGCTGGCTTCTGCAGGATATGGAATTATGTAAAAATATAACTAATTTTCCTTCACATTAGGTCAGTGTATTTCGAGGATCAGCATGGACTTGGGTAGAGGAGCGACAACAGTTTTACTTCCATCAGTTTTTGGCAAAGCAACCTGATCTGAACTTCAGAAATTCTCATGTCAGGGAGGAAATGAAGGTAATTTAATCAATTTTAAAAGTTTTTTTTTATTGAGAATTTTTTTTTCTGGGTCTCCATGCAACTCGTCAAGATTTAATCTGGTGGAGGCACAAGTAATCTGTAATTAATTTGGTCTCAAAAAAGAGAGAAAATTAACAGTGTCAGCCACAGGCTCATGTTGTTGATCCGTTTTACAGGCTCTACCATCAATTGTAATCCAGGTTCTAGCTCATGGAAAAATGCACTGCCTCTATCATAATTGCTACAAAGCCAACAACGTGTATCCTATAGACTAATATGTACAAGGAGTAATAAGGGGAAGGAGGGTGGGTTTTGACAAGCTGCATGGAGAAAAAATGCATCCCATCCTCATTTTTTTTTCTACGTGCATGCATCCCATCACAAGTGTTACAAACACAGAACCTAAGGAGACCGGAAGGAGATTCTAGACTTCTTTTCTACATGATAGTGATTTTCAAGTAACGGAAAGGTTAACATATGTCTCGTCAAATTTTGTTTCTTTTGAAGGGAGACATTTATTTTGGAATTCTGAATACCATGATAATTTTTTTTTTTTTTTTTTTTTTTTTTAAATGTTCCATTCCCTCTCAGCATTGCCCGTGTCCCTGTCACCAGTAGCCACGCCTAATACATTTGTTCCCTCATTCAACTCAAACTAGATTTGGTCCTCCTCTGACTGACCAGAGAATATACATAAGCCATGCATCACAAGTGCAATTGAAAGGCCCGAGGTGGGAGCCATGCATCGCAAATGCAAATGGAAGACCTGAGGTGGGAGGGGAAAGTATCCTTTATCCAGTAAGGTTTTAGGGTCATCTAGAGGTATTTTTTTCCACATTATGAGCACAAAAGTGATGAGCAATCATAAGAAAAGGAAACCCCATCTTTTGATATGACATGTGCCTGAAATAGATGCAACTCTTAGCCAAAAAGCTGTCAGTCTGATGATCTTTTCCTGGTAACTTAGCAGAGAGAAGTTCAAAGGATGGCCTAGATTTATAATACCCACATAGGAGAGCGACCTAAAGGATGTTCTAGGGGAGGGGGCAACAATTACCAAGGGTATTGAAGGGCTGTCGATGTCATACATTCAAGAATAATGTCTGCCTCTCTGTAGCACATAATAAGTTTCAGACAATTCACATGTTCCAAAGCTCTTTATACTTCCTCAAATATCACCAGCTCATTTTCTTGGGGGAAACTTAAATCGAGCTAAAACTACCTTGTGCACCTCTTGTCCATTGCCACTCGTACTAAATCTTAGCAATGGGAACAGCCCCTAAGTAAATAAAATGTGTTTTGCACATCAGTCATGGAAGGTCCCCCTCGTGGAGAAGGTATCAAGGCAGTCTGTGCAGTCAGAAGGCATCCTGCAAGTGAGTAAAGGTTTTGTATAAATTTGTATAATCCTAATATCTTAAATAATTGGATATAGTTAGTATCTTATTATTTTGTATGAAACAGGAAAGACCCATACATAAAGTGAAAAGTAAAATGTAGATGTACTATATTACGACTGAGCTACAATCCACTTCTGACACAAATGACACAAATTAATATTTATAAAGAGAAAGTGATGGAGTATGGGGCTACTGCTAGCGACAATTCCCAGGAGGACCTTAAGGTAAAGAGGACTACAATATTAACTCCATGCATAGCACTATTGCTGGAATTAACACTGTAATTTTCCATTCTGTAATTAAAGTTAATATACTGTAGGTCTGTTTAAAAGCAGTGGACATGTAAGATGAGAAAATGCATGTTAATACTGTAATATAAGTTAGTTTTCTTACACCTGAGAGATATTATGTTGTTAGTTTATTTGGTAACAGTAACAAAAAGGACAGCAAGTTTTCTTGTAGTCTTCATGAGCTGGGGACCAGACCTCAATCTCCTTAAGAACTTGTAAACCGGGTCACAAATGTGAGGCTTTAGTTGGAACATTAGTTCTGTCTTTATCAAGAGTGCCTCGATTCTGGATTGAATGCACTTCCACCAGAGAGAGACTTTTGACGGGAATGCATGGAAACAAACATAAATGCCTGTGTTTTTATATATGAAAATGGTAATACACTGTATATGATTTTATATACAGTATATAAAACAGTATTTACTGGACAAGTAATTGAGATATGCTGAAAGTAAAATATCCATTTTTCTAATATGTAAATGCTGCCTTTTTTCATATGCACTTCTGCTTTAAGTATACAGTATTTCCATAATATCATATACAAATTATGTGTCCATAATGTAAAACTTTAATATACTTTAATGCAAAGGAATGTTGTAATAATCATAATTCTTCTGTAAGTATTTCTTTATCAGCTAAAATTTTCAATGTAACCATCTGATGCCTAATTGTTTGTATGATTTACAGCTGTCCCTCATTTTACACTATCCAATGGTCCCACCACTCCCCATGTAATTAAAAAATCACCTATGTTCAAAGCCCATATATTGTGTGTATGCTTTGCATAAACTTTATTCCCAACCTACTATGCACTTTCACCTATGCCTAGATTATTGTACTGTAATTAAACTCTACCAGATAAATTTATGTAAGAAGATTGCAGTAGCTTTTTTGGAAAACATATTCTGAATTTTTAAATTTTTATATATTCTGACAGTTTAAAACTGTGAGAGATGAGGGACAACTTAATTGTTTTTATTAGATATTAAAGAAGTTGATATTGAAGAAAACTATTTTCTTCCATTTTGCAATATATTTCAGAATATCCTTAAGTTCTGGCTAGACAAAGGCGTTGATGGTTTTAGAATTGATGCTTTAAAACACTTATTTGAAGTGGAAGGTAGGTAATATTTATTAATTATATCATTAGGAGGGAACTGATTTTATGAATTTTATGTCAATATTATTTAGGGTTTGAACTGATATCTTAAAATAGTCAATGTGGATATTTTTAATTGTTAACATAAAAAAGGGAATTACAGTATCTGTGTCATTAGTTGCCATTGAGTGGCTTTCTCCAGAGAGTGCTGTTCCTTGCTTGAATTCAATTTACTTGCAAAAATGAGTTGGAGCTAATAGTTCCAGTCACATGTTCAAAGTTGTTATCACATTTTAGACACTGTATTGTCAGTGGAGGTCAACACCCCAACTAACGTAAACTTCAGAAAAACTATGATGCCTTTCCCTCATTTGCCACATTGTGGTGAAGGTTACTCATTCTATTTCACTAAAGTACCCAGACATGGTCTTTATTTTGCTCGCTGGATGTCGTCTTCATGTCCCTCTTACTTTCTAGTTTCTCTTATAATTTCTGACCTTTACTCCTAAAAATTGATTTTTTAGGCTAATCTTGATAAAGAAATTACGAATTCAAAATTATTGCAACATATATAAAATAAAAAAGTTGGCAAGCAGTAATAATCAAACTCCACTCATGTCCATACTCCTGATGGTTGAAGTTACCTTCCATGTTATACTATTACAGTACTTCCAAAGAACTTTTTGCAATAATATTAAAACTAACCTATTGTTTTTGACTTGAATAGGAGATCCTGTATTACCTAAGCTTATTTTAGAATGAATTGTGACCAGACGATGAAGGTAAATTTTTAACAGAGACACATGGGTTCAGTAGGTTTACTCTCATTCCCCTTTCTGGGACTTCGCTCTGCCAGTTTGCATGTGAGACAAAGATTCGTCCACGATATTTCCACCTATTCTTGCCCCCACTTGCAGCTTCTTAATGAGTCTCCCATGTGGGACTGTAACAAATGTCATTTGAAAATCTAAGAATAATACTGCATTTATGTTCAGTGTTATTTATGTATAGTTAAGTTAGAATTTTACTTATATACAAGATATTTAATCGCAGTTTCTGGTTTAAGTAGTTTGCTTAAAATACTATGTGTTAGTTTCTTGCTTGACAGATCTGGGTGGTACCATATCCTATTTATATGTGAGGGAATTAGCCTCCAAACTAATATTCTAAACATAAGTATTCTAGAGGTAGTAACAATATATAGGAAAGAATTTTTACATAGTAGTGAGGTTATTTATCAGTATTTCACCTAGGAAAAACTTTGAAAGAACAATAAACATACTGTATTTTATACTTTCACACCCAGAATGAGGTCTTAATACTGCCAAAATTCTACTAAGAGCTGAAATCCTGTTTTGGTCAATAGCTGCAACCAGTACTTTTATGTCAATTAAATCCTTACTGGACACATTCATCTGAGCCAATGCACTTTGGGGGAAATATCCTCTGTGCATATTCATCCAGCAAGATTTAAATTGGAGGGTAGATGATTCTCTAAATCTCAGATTTTATAAATCCATGAGGTAGATCCTATAGAGCACATGCAATTGAAAGTCAATAGGAATTTGAGAAATGTCATAATTGTATCCAACATGGCTGATATTTGGGGGTAGGGTCAGGGCCTCCATAAGGTGCTACATACTGCATATATTTTCCATTATTGTTTACGTTATTTTTTTTTATTCTTTCAAGTTTGCTTATGTCTTCCCAATTACCTTAGGTTTTATAGTAGATAAGCTTTGTAAATTTCCAATTAGATATTGTAGTTAATATAAGTCTAGATAAAAGACCTTGCACATTCCATTAATGGAATGTAAGGTAAGAGAAAACATGTTGTTCCAGCAATTGACTTTTCTTATAGCTGGTAGTATATTCCAAACTTCCATTCTGCTCGCTTGAGAGATATATAATGTTTGTTTGTATGGTAACAGTGACAAAATGAAAAGCATATTTATTCTTAAGACTCCATTAGCCGGCCCCTGCACCCCAGCACCTACAAAATAAATCACCAATTGAATGTGTGACTGGACCTTTTGTTCCGTATCTTTGTTTTGAGTGTGACGGTCTGCATAGAGACTCAGAAATTTACGCTTTTCCTTCCTCAGAGTGCCTTTCAATTATTGCAGGTGACTATTATGTTACATATGATTCATGTGGACCATGCGCAATGCACTCCTTGAATGAAATGCCTTTATCATCAGTCTCAGTGGATTATTCACATGTGTGTGTGTACTCTAAAGCTACTTTTATGTATTAAAGCTAACTATTGTTACCTCCTTTCTGTCAGTGCTTCTTGTGTCACTTTTAGATGCTATTTATAATGTACTTTCAAAGTATTATGGAACTTTCCCCAGCCTTTATGTATTAGTCACATACTGTATATATCCTTTGTCATTTGTTATGCATGACAGATCTTTCTCTTGTTTTGAGGGAATACCCAATACATTTTAAAAACTTATATAAACTATGATATAAAAAATTTCCTGTCCACCTTTCCCATATTCTATGTTTGTAATAAGGTAATTTTATTGGGTTGCATGGAGACCTGAGATACATGGTGCTTTAAGGAATGAAAAGTTAATTTTTTTGTCCTATGAAACCAGTCAGCACCCACCCTCGTTCCCCATTTATCCATTTTGGATGTATTTGTCAAAATATGATGAGGACCTTTGCTACATACTAATAGATGAGGGAGGGGCAGTGCAGTTATTCTGAAGTCTCTGTGAGTTGGGGTGTCAGTCACCATTGCCTGTAAAGCTTGTAAAACAGATCACTGACATGTGGTTTGATCTATTGGCTTCATCGCTTTTATTTGAGAGGGACTTTAATGCAGATGCAGCATATGAATCTCCTGAGAGAAACTCTTGATTGATTATATTGAAACACAGCAAAGTACACTTGCCCTTCCTTAAAGCATCTTTTTTTTTATTCAAATTCTTCATTCTATTTCCCTTAGCTCATTCATATTTACTATCCCTTTTCTCAATTTCTCTCAGATATATATCAAGATGAACCAATCGCTAGTGATTCTAACCTTAATTATCCTTTCGATTATGGCTCTCTATGTCACACGTTGACAGTCAACCAACCAGAAACTTTTGATGTACTAAAAGAATGGAGAGAATTAGCCAGTCAATACACGGATAAGTAAGTTAATTACGCTTTATAGGTTTTCTTATTCCATTATTTTATGACATGATATCCTGCATAAAATGGCAGGGTGGTTGCAAGTATACTGACTCTGGCTGTAGAGTTTCATTTTATGCAGCTCATCCATACTTCCGTTTGTATGTTTTGTGGCAAGAAACACAAAAGTGGAAGGAAGAAATATCCAGTCATTACTCATGACCTGTTGAATATGGCAGGTTGATCACAACTGTAGTATAGAATGGGGTAGGAAGGCCTCCATGAGAGTCGTCCATCCTTGAATCTTCCAATGAATATTTTGTGTTAAGAATAGAAATTCAGTGAGGGAGGGAGACCCAGCCTCTCTTTTCCTTATCCATTTTAGTCGAGGAATTTAGGAATGTGATATATATAATAACGAGTACAATTCTAGTTTGAACCGCTTAATATATTGAGACATTGAGAATTATCCTAAGAATGAGTAAAAGTTATTGTAATTTATTGAACACTCTTTGAGCTCTGAACCACTTTTTATGTATTAGTGTATCAATAAATTCAGTATTCTTAAATTTTTCCCAAATAATTTCAGATTGCTTATGGTTGAAATATATGATGGAGAGATTGAGCAGGTAATGAACTACTATGGTAATGAAAGGAACCCTCTAGCTGATTTTCCTTTTAATTTTTTAATGATTGACAAGCTAAAAAATCGAACAGAACTTACTGGGAAGTCACTAAAATCTACTGTCGACATTTGGATGGATAATATGCCGGAGGGAAAATGGCCCAATTGGGTAGTAAGTATATTTTAAACTGATTGATATTAGTTTCTTATTCATATAAAATATAAATACATTTTAATTGTATTTGGACTCGGCAGTTCATTATATTATTCGTTACCTCTAGCTTGGTAATCATGACAGTGGTCGCATGGGATCCAGATTTGGGGAAGATTTGATAGATGCTTTGAATATGCTGTGTCTCTTACTCCCAGGAACACCTATAACTTATTATGGTGAAGAAATTGGTCAGTATCAAATGATTCTCTTGAAAATATTTGTGAATTTATACTCTTTTTGACTTGTAATGGAGGAAAGCTGTTTTCTACACTTAAGAATTCTAGTACCAGGGGTGGCCAAGCTTATTTAATGTAAGAGCCATATATTTTACCATTAGGCATAAAAAAATACAAAAACATATTTAATTACATTATTGTTTTTATTAATCATGAATGCTAAATTTGCATTAATATGTGTGGTCTTCGTTCGACATCTGGTTTAGAAAGTTTGACTTTTTCTTATTCATATTTTACATTAAGTATGATGAAAATAGGAGCTTGGTCAACATATTTTTTTGAGCCACGCGTTAATAGAGAGCGGCATGTGGCTCATGAGCCATGGTTAGGCCACCCCTGTTTTATACTGTATCTATATAGTTTTTCATCGAATAATACACGATTTTGAAGGTATGATAAATACTTGGATTAGTTGGAAAGACACCCAAGATCCTCAGGGTTGCCGTTATGGTCCAAAGCTCTACGAAAAATATAGTCGTGATCCAGCAAGAACACCAATGCAGTGGGACAGCACATCCTGTGCAGGTAAGGACAGTTCAAAACTTAGAGATCATCAAGAGAATGAGCAAAATGAACTCTGATGTGCATAGTTAGATTACTAAAAATTAAGAGTATTTTTCATTAGTATATATATATATATATATATATATATATATATATATATATATATATATATATATATATATATATATATATATATATATATATATAATATATATATATATATATATATATATATATATATATATATATATATATATATATATATATATATATATATATATATATATATATATATATATATATATATATATATATATATATATATATACTGTATATACAAGTATATATATATATATATATATATATATACTATATATACAATATATATATATATATATATATATATATATATATATATATATATATATATATATATATATATATATATATATATATATATATATATATATATATATATATATATATATATATATATATATGCACAGGGGGAGGGGGGTAAGAATACTTCCTTTGTGTTCCCTGCGTTTTGTAAAAGTCGACTAAATGGGGTGGAGCGAGGGAGCTGGGAATCCCCTCCTCTATTTACGTCCCACAAAAAATCAGAGTATTTTCTCTGACTCAGCCACCCCTCATATAAGGAAATGCGAAATACATGAATAACGCCTGCCCAAAAAATTCGAAATATATATATATATATATATATATATATATATATATATATATATATATATATATATATATATATATATTTTTTTTTTTTTTTAATAATAATAATAATAATAATAATAATAATAGTAAATAAGCGACCGCCTTAGAGGCACTTTTCCGCCATGCTGCCATGTGCTTCAGTGTCTCTTTACCCAGCATTCTGCATGGATATATCGCTTGTTCTAAATGTGTTTTTGTTAAGGTTTGTATTTTCAGTGCTTTTTATTTTACAGATTATATACTGTACTATCATGGCCAGTAAACGTCCAGGAAAAGACCGTGGAAGTGGTTCTACTCCCAAAAGAGCGAGAAAGGCAATAAATCTTGAAGTAAAACTTCAAGTGTTGGCCCGTTATGAGCATGATGAAAGTACAGCAGCTATAAAACTGTCGATGCAACACAGTGAATGTACATTGCGCACTATCCGTGAAGATGTGGATAGAAAAAAGAAAAGTGCAAAGGCTGGTATTAGTTTAACTTCGGAAGTCTTCATATTCTTGATCGGATATTATGGAGAGAATGGAGAAAATTCTATGTACGTGGATTAATATTAAGAACAAGCAGCAAACAAACTTGCCATATAATATCGTCCGGGATAAAGCGTGTAAGAGCGCATCAGCTGATAAGGAGGCAGCGAAACATTTGCAGATAGAGGTTCGTTCTCCGGCATCCTCCTCCTCTTCTGCCGCTTAAATTACGAGCTCACCCCCACCATGCACATCCCAGTGTATGCCTGTTGCCCACTGCATAATAGAGTATGTTCATTTGCTTGCTGTACAGTAAATCTGAATATCTTTTGTACTCTTAACCACAGTATTTGTTTTTCAATAAAAATAGCTACAGGTCTTTCTGTTTTGTTTTGTACTTGTAAAATATGTTTTACTTATCTTATATCTTTGGCATAGTGTGTCTATGTATGGTTGTGAAAAGTATCTATGCCCATTATCATTGTTTCTTATGGAAAATGACTCGTTACATTACGTGATTTTTACATTACGCATCACTTCTGAGAACCTATCTTCGCATTATTCCAAGAACTGGGTATATATATATATATATATATATATATATATATATATATATATATATATATATATATATATATATATATATATATATATATATATATATATATATATATATATACTATGCATCATATATATATATATATATTAGTGACTTGCAGCACTAATATATATATATATATATATATATATATATATATATATATATATATATATATATATATATATATATATATATATATATATATATATATATATATTAAAATCATATGCTTAATTAATGGCAACTATAAATTGAAATTGAAATCACTCATATCTAAACATCATTCAATATACCTATGCTTATTCTCCAAATTTCAAGCATTTTTTCTTTTAAGGTTTCACTACTCACACGGAAACTTGGCTACCTATCAATGAAAACTACAAAACATTAAATGTGAAAGCACAGATTGAAGCTGCATCTAGCCATCTTAAAATCTACAGAAGTCTGACGCTATTACGAAAAGAAGAAGCCTTTAGAAGTGGAAAACTATCATATCCTGTTATCACCAATGATGTCTTTTCTTTTGCTAGGTATGATGCATTATTATTAGCATTTAGTAATTAATTTTAAAACTCAATCAAGCTTTTCCTCAGCATTAATTGAATGTAAGCTAAACCAAAATTGGGATGTCAAAAATACTTTATTTGTGCTTTAATTTATATTACATTTTAATTATACTACAGTGTATCACATGTCTTCACAATATTAAATGTAAAAATGTAGTCACCTGCAATTATTATTTGTACCATATTAGAGGTGCACCATATTAGAGGTGCTTTGAGGGAGGAATAAGGGGAGGATTAGCATGCTAATTTTAGTGTCCATGCATTTAGTCATGAGAATATTACCAGGGATGACACTGCCACACTCAGGATCAAGTCACTTTTGAATAAGTAATGGATGTAAGAGTTCCAACTACACGTTCACAGTTGTAGTCCATTTTACAAGGTCTACAGGCAGTTGGAATTGAGCCCTAAATCCATGGAGATGTCATACAACTACGCTGACCCTTCATCATTAATCACACCCTCATTATGCAGGGCAGAGTTAGGACTGACCTACTGGGTAGTTATCCAGAGGCCTCCACATATTTCATAAAAATAAAAACTTACAAGGAAAATGTTAGGAGACATGAATGACGTATGCTTTTCATTATAATCATATTATGCACATTTTAAGTCATGTACACTTTCCATATTGTATTTGTTTGATATTAGGAGATAGGTATTTGGTTTTATCTCTGTCACTGTTCAGGACACATCAACTGACAGACAAACTTCTAACATTGTTCACCTCACCATCGGTTATCTCTATTACTAATTGTTGGTTTAGAAACATTAAATACTGACACCGCCATAAAAAATTTAAAAGTGTGAGTATAGATGTACACCTGACCTTTCTGCCTAGTAATTCTTTTTGGATTTTGTTTAACTATTTCATTTATATTTATCAGTCCTTGCGAGATACATTAGTATAGCTAGTTGCTACAGACCTTTAAGAGCATACTGTCAGATAGGCCTCTAGAGAGGCAATGTATTGTATTTAAAACAAGTCTGCTTTGTTAATCAATGGCAAACAATTCAAGCACCTACTGTTGTAAAGACCGCAACCTACTCTTCTTCCATCCTATCTACAGTAGAATGTGACCTGAATGTTAAGAAGGCAGGCACTGATTCAAAGTGCTTCCAGACTCTCTTTTACGAATACACCTATTGACGTCAACTTATAGCTGTAGCATATGACAAAATGAATTTACTATTGCTCGGTGAAAAGTCTTAAGATCACCACAGTCTTAAGTCAGTCAAATTTACTGTTGGTGTTGCAAGTTTATGGGTATTGTAAGATCTCATTTCATATATGATGGATACTGTGACAAGAAACTAATGAGCGAATTGATGTCCATGAACATTATAAAGACCACATTTATAGAGCTATGGTAGCAGTAGGTAATAGAAACAGAGCTAGCTTATAGGCTCTGCACTTTCCCAAAAATGAGATGGAAGTGAGTAATAATGGCACAGTCTTGTAAATCAACTTTACAGTATGCTCTAATATTCATGTCAACAAGGTCTGGTTCCTCATGAAGATAATGAATTTGGATCCCCTCCTATTGGTAATTACTTAGGATTGCTATAGATATTGGCCGAATATGATGATTTCCTAAGGCAACACATCCTGAATTATACATATTGTGGTAGTGATCATACAATCTGCATCGTTCTACCATCATTGAAGTTTTATGAAGTTCTTCCTAAGTCGTGAATACAAGGTTAAAGAAATTTTTAGTTTTGATGAATTTCATTGTAGATCATGACATTGACATTCAGAATCGTCGAGGACAGTCTTATGATGATATTTCGGTAATAGGTGGGAAATATAATGTTTTTTCGGGTAAAGTAGCAGCTGAAAATCATCATGCACTTTGGATACTTTTTGCTGGATTCAATGAATCTACTCTGATAATCAGCGGGTTGAATATTGTTAAGCAACTGTGGCAATTATTTTATTTCCTTGAGGCGATTTATGTGATCTTTACTGGTGAGCTACTTCATTATGAAATTCTTTCAGTCTCACAAATAACTGAAATAGTAAAGCACTTGTCAGTATAGTAAGGGATGAAATTGAGATATGAAAAGCAGGTTATGCATCTATGCTGGGATGTATACACTGGATACTGGCATCTTTGCTGTAATATGGCAAGATATTCTTTGCATAAGTTAATGCTACAGTTTACAAGTTGCAAGAGCTAAAATGACCTGTACACAGCGTTAGCATTGTTGAAAGTGATGCAATGGAGTTGTATGTGAAAAATGAGATATCTGTACTGTCTTGTTTACGAGATGGGATTAGATGTTTTGAATAATTGATGATAAGCAAACACGCAGTCATCAACAAATTATTCACTTTAATCCATTGGATTATGGAAGATTAGAAGAAGCTGCCCATTCACTATCTGAACATTTTCATATTTCATAATCCCTCCAGTATATGATCCCATGCCATAATGATAGAATGCTCAACTCGGAAGGTGATGAACCTGTGTTTGAGCCCACAGTGGGGTGAAAGGGAGATCCAGCCATCATTCCCACTTCAGTAGTGACCAAAAAGAAAACCGTGAGTTCATAGGAGCATCAGTTATAAGCCTATAAGAATACCTGTTCTCTTCTCGGTTTATTGTGCAAACTAAAATCACTTTACTGCAGTTAAATTGAAGCAACTGCAACCAAAAATAATTTCAATTTGCATTACATGTAATCAACCAGGAACGCTCATCTTGTGGTAAACTCTTACTCAATAATTTAGAATTGCTTTGAGTCTACATTTGAATTTTTGTGCCATTTTCTTCTGCTACTATACTAACTCTATAGCAAAGGTGTAAAATAGCTGCATAACAAGAGGTTTTACAATCTGTGATGAAAGTGCAGCAGTGATTTTAGACAGTCTGTGGACAGCATCATGCACCGGATAGGAAAACCATTATTGACACCCACCAGAACTTTAAGTAGACTGGATCCATAAAAGAAAAACTAGCAAAAAAGAAAAGACCTTGAAGTGCACACAGTGAGGAGAATGTTAAAATTGTCCGTGAAACACATTTTCAATCAAGAAAAATCCATTCAGCAAGCAGATGAATAACTGAACATTAGCACTATATCTTCCTTTTACAGATACAGCTTAAGTTCACACCGCAAAAATCGTTGGGTCAGGGTGTGGCTGGAACTGTTAGTTCTGTATGTTTTTTGAGAGACTATTTCTGATTGGCTATGCCTTCGCTGGAGATAAGAGACTCTTGCTGGGCTGCCTGGAAGTTCAGAGAAACACATTTTCCTTCCTCAAAGCACCTGTAATATTAATGTAATAAACAAGATTTCTTGTCAGGTAACGTTTCCTTACATTATCATCTCTTCTGTACAGATCTGTCAATGATTGTGAAATGTACCTAGTCGTGATCAATACATCAGAGAATAATATTATGGTAAATATGCACAAAAATGCAAACTTCAGACTCCCGGATACTGGTGTTGTTATATTGCGCTCAATAACTGATTCGTCAGAAAACACAGTTCCTCAGTAAGTATGTGCATTCTGTCTAAATCGTTTTTATTAAAATGCTACGTGTTATACTTTAAAGTAATTTTCATTCTTTTGTGCTTTTATCTCCGGATTGATCACAACCAAAATATGAAAGAATCACCCCCCCAAAAAACATTACTATACCTACTTGCTCACACTGACAATTTCGTCTTGCTGTGAAAGAGCAGTACTCTGTACTTGCCTTGGGAGCTTCCAAAGTTGGGTCCCAGAGTGCTGGCTTACTTCATGTGATTCACATGAGACTACGGTAGCCGGATGGTTTGATTTCTCAACTTGTGAGATAACAAACTTGTGATCAAGCCCAGCATGGGGTTAGTAAGGTTATATACAGCTTTACTCCTCCCGTCACACACTTTTCACTTCCATAAGGGGATTAATAGTAACACAAAATGTAACCAGTTTCATCTTTGTAAAAATGAATTTCACTGACATTATAAACACTATACTGTACTGTGTAGTATATCACTTTGCACTACGTTTTCTGTTTCTTGTAAACTTTTCACTTTCCTAGTGTTTGGGTCCTTCCCAATAAAGCCTCACTCACCCCATTTCTCCAACTTAGCACGATGTAAATAACCCTTTGTATCAAATATTTTCTACTTAACTGCTTTTGTTCCACATCCTTCGTAAGTACTCTTTGCTCCCTCTGTAAAAGCAATTGATATAACTTATCCTTCTTAGAAACTTAATATTCAGACCCTCACTATTCTTCTCATATGCAGAATTCAGAATTTAACCTAGGAATTCAACATGTTTAGAGATGATGGGGAAGTTTTCCCTTTAAACAATGAAATTATATGTATACTTTGAAATAAACTTTTCTTTCTGCACGTGTCTCCTTGTCAAAAGCAGTTTTGCAGTTTACCCATTTGCTAATGTCCTTGCCGTTACAGATTTATTCTTTCTCAATAATATAAAATTAGATAAAAATATTGGGGAATATTTAGTTTTAAGTGAGATACAATAAAGTAATTATGCAGTTAGCATTAAAATACAATTCCTTGAATCCTGATCTTGGCTTTGTGAATATTCAGTAACTATGTTTAGACTTTTCATAGAGGTTGGCCATGTCTGATTTTACTGTTAATCTTGATACTGTTGTTAAGCAGGAGCTTTTCATTGCAGTTATATTTTTGCTCGTGTTCTAAATATTTGTATCTGTAACGAATACTTATCACTAGATGTTTGCCTTGAAAAGTGCTGCTCCTCCAGCTTATTTTGTCCAAACAGGTTATTTTTATGCTTTTCAACTCTGCCTGATTTGTCCTTCTTGTTTCAAGTAACGTACTCATTTCTGTCAAATATGATTTCTTTTAGATATGAATTAAAAATACAATCAGCATTTTATAATCCCTCCATATATCTACCCAGGAACGTTTTTGTTTTTTCATCCGAAGAGTATTGATTCCAGCTGTCAGAAAATATTTTTTCACTTTCATTTGTTTTTGTTGAGTTAAGTTGGTTACACATCAAGCTTTTTTGCTAGATCATGTTAGCTCACAAGCCTTAACCATTAAAAACTTTAAATTTTTTCCTCTTTTCAGTTCAGAAGTCTCATTAAGTAATCTAGAGATGGTAGGTGGAGAAGGGTTAGTTTTGTCACTGGATATTCAGAGCTGAATAGCTGCAACGTGATCAAAGGTATGGTGAACATGTTGATTAATAACTAAAAATTAATAGTTATAAGTATAAACTTAATATCACAGTTTTTTAGTATCTGGCATATTTAAAATTTTAGTTATATTCCTCATGTCATATGGAAGGAAAATAAAGTCTGAAACTTTCAGTGCGGTCTCAAATGACCTTTCCAAATATATTACCTAGAGCTTTATAAATAACATGGGCTATATATTACTAGCAATAAAACATATTCTACTATACTGAGTGTACATATAAACTATTAGTTCTTGTTGCAATTTTGGAACATGTTTCGTCACCTTTTATGAAACTAATACTTTCATTCTATTGGTATTCATGCTAGTAAAAGCCAGTTAAAAGTAACAACTCAAGAGTCCCTAAGGAAGGGGAGATTTGGAGGTATGAATGTCAAGTGGTTGTGCATGCGTCTATTGTTACTGAGTGACTGGATGGAACTGTAAGTTAACTGGGTATAGATATATCCTCACAGGTTAGTTTGCGGTGGGCAGGGGGTTGAAATGACAGTAGAGAGTTTGTAAGTGATATGTTTGAGGTGTTATTTTAATGTTCCTTGGTGTGTGCGCACGCGCGTTATGTCATGTAGTGTAGTGGTTGAAAGTGGTTTGTGAGAGGCTGCAGAGTATTTATATGCCTTTTATGTCCATATGGTCTTTTGACTTATGGCATTAGGTTTCTTGGTGTAAGTGTTGTAACTTTGCAGATTGTGATTATTTTTAGTGTTGTTTTGTAGTCTGTTGGGTGTTGTGGTGTGCTTTAGTGAAGTTAGAAGCCCAAGCAAGGTTGCACATTCCATTAATGACTACAGTATATATTATGTACTGTTGTGATCTCATTTTTGTGTTCGAATGATTTATGCCTGAGGGCATTAAGTCTTGGTCTTAGTTTGTTTTTCGATATTTGACACATTTATATGACTTATGTATTGACTGTTATACCAAGGGGTTTCGTTTGTGTGCGCGTGCATGCGTGTTGGGGTGGTGGGGGGGATGCATGGGGAGATACACAAAACTGAGATGGTTTGGGGTTGTGCTAAGGAGAGATGAGGGTTATGTTGAGAGAAGGTTGCTGTGGATAGAACTGTCAGGCTGGAGGGAAACGGTAAGCCAAAGAGGAGGGGTATGGATGTGAAGGGCATAAGTGTGGTGAGATGGAAGAGGACACAAGTGGGGTGATTGAATTGAATTAAAACAAAGAGAAGACAGGGATCATCACCCTGAGGGCATTCTTCCCCAGGAAAGGAAAATAAGTTGAAGAGGGAAGCAAAGAAAAGCCCAAATGGGGTTTGGTTTTAGTCAGTCACCTCTATTTTGGATAAAAGGTGACATTTACCTAAAAAATCAATAAACTTATTAAAAGAAAACACATCTGATTCTGCAAGCATCAGAGATATATTTACATTTTGTGCACCAAAGCACTCCCGTCTGGTATTACTGTATTTTCTAGTTTATCAAGAGATGCTTAACTGTTAGTAGAGCATTTCATCTTTCACATACTGGTCCATTACGTTTTCCAGCCATCAGATATGCATGGGTAAGGTTAGTGTGCCCAATGCGGAGTCTTGTGAAGGCTGTTACAACTTTTCTTTTTCGATGATAGGAGGTCTCTCACCTACAAACTGTCTTTTTAATTTCTCATGAGTTTATTGTTATGATTTTCTTGGAGAGTCCCAACTTTCTTGCCATCTGTTAACTATTGCCTCCCGAATAGGGTAGTACATATCCATAAAAAGGATCAGTTCCAAGCCCTCCTCGATGGTGAGAGACCCTGAACCACTTTTCGCTCTATATCGGCTTTTTCAACAAATAGGGTGATGTGGATACTACTGATCTACTGTTATAACCCCTAATGGGAGAGACAAAAAGTAGAACACTATGAAAAATAATGACCCCACATCATTGGAAAGTCTTACACAAAGGTCTTCAAAGGCAAACAACCATTTCCAAAAGCAAAGTATGATTTATTTCTTTTGAACAGACACAACCAGTTATAACCATATAACAAAAACTTTAATTTAAACAATACCTAATACAGAAATGTATAAATCACTGAAGACGATTTTATGACAACTTTAGTATTACAAAGAAATAGATATTTGGTGTGCAACAAAGTTTTGCAAAGTTACCTGCAACTTGCAACTTAGAATGAATTCTAAAATATACTGAAGGATCATCTTAATCATTTATTCAATATGTTGTAATAACATCTCCTATATGTAAGCAAACTTAGGTGGTTACCATTCAGAAAAGTTTGTTCTTTAGCCAACAGTATCTGTAATAAATTACAAAACCGACTCCATCAAATTATAATGTAACAACAAATTTATTAGTTAGGGTTGCAATAATAATAATAAAAAAAAAATAGTAACTTATAAAGGCTATTCCAGACAATGTATTTTCTTATCAAAATACCTATACTGTACTACAAAAAGGTAGCCCCACCCTACACTTACTAATATCAAACATTAATTTGCTTCATTTACTGAAGCTTCTGAAAATGCAAAATTACATACGAATATTGCATAAAATCCCAATTACTAATGATATGAATTTTCCCATGAGCTGGGAACACTTATTGTCATGCAATAGATATATAATTTTGAGAATTTAATTTAAATGCTTGATTCTAACTGGCATAAAAAGGTTAACCGTACTGAAAAAGCACTAAATTTTTCACTGCACTGAAAATCCTGACATATTACTGAAAGCATGAACATTTATAAAAAAAGCAAAATTATGATGAAAGGGATTTTAATAAATTAATCATTGCGAAGCAATGAGTTAAAAATTTAATGCTCTTCCAAAGAAATACTGAACTGTATGATTCTCTAAGAAGCATGATGTTTTGAATACCGAACTTCAAAATTTTGTTTCAATACTTAAAGTACGTTTTACACTTTTCCTAGGCAAATTTGGAAGAGAACACATTGTATGGTTTAAAAAGATTTACATATTGCTTAAACAGTGCATAATGCCAAATTATAAATGTAATGTGTCAGTGAAGAGAAACATGTAAACCCTGTCCAACAGAATATTAAAATGGTTCTAGTATTTAATATTTCTTTATTTTTCAGTTGATATAAAGCTACCCAATACGTTAATCTTGAAAAAATAACAATTAATAGCTGCTAATCCTTTTCATACAATGTCCTCAGTTATGTAGAAAAAAAAAATAGAACCATAAAATATTCTACCACTATCTTGAGTTGCAACGTTTTACACTTGGGAAAGCTCCACGAGGGCTAAAATCCTGAGATTGTACGGTATTAGCCTTCAAGATGGATAAAATATGGAAATTATAGCCTACATACCTCTACACACAGGATGTGGCTCGTGGTGTAATAAAGTAAATATATTAATGTGAATATTCTCATCTTGACAAAAGCACCCTTTATTAAAATCTACAGAACTTGACGGCCACTCCATGTACCTTCAACTTTTACAACATATAGCTTAGGCCAGGTTTAAATTTCATTTGCAACACACACATTCTGTGACATAAATGATTACTGTAAATGAGATTATGCATGTTATGCAACAGGCAAAATCTAGGTGTTAAGTGATGTTGAACATTTATTGCCAGTATAGAGGTAAATAAACACATTTCCAGATGAAAAACACTGAACTGTTACCATAGTCTAAAATGGTAGGGAAAGGCCCATTAAAGAATACAACGTTAAATATTTGAAGTACTTGTTAATTTCATGACCTTATTGGGTCACCTTCTCGAAGTTCAAGCCATCATTGGAGAATATTAGCCTAAGGCTATCTGATGCTTGGTGTAATCTCTTAAGTGCAGCCTTTAGGTCGTTGCAACAGTTTCCAGTCAATCTCAGAGAAAAATTCAGATAAACTCTGAGAATACATCTGACTTGTTGATCCACTTTTTCAAACCAAACATTTTGTGGCACACATGTTCTTTGATGAATTCCTGGAAGGCTTTTTGGTTATACATTTTGAAAAGACTGAGGAGGAGACCCTCGTATGAACGGTAGACGAATTTAAATCAAAGGTGTGTCAGAGAATGTTGGACAGACGTGGAGGACTCATTACGGGCATTGTAATTTGAGAGTGACCAGATAAGGTCACGAAATTAACAAGTACTTCAAATATTTTACGTTGTTTTCTTTAATGGGCCTTTTCCTACCACATATCCAGATACCTAACAAGTAATGAGATAATTTTAATTACTAGAATTTCTCCATATTTTGCTAAACATCAGGCTTCTGATAATATTCAACTTTTCGTTGATGGTGAAAACATGAATAGCTCCTTCGCATTTCCTTCATCATAAATGCCAACCAAAACTTTTTTCAAGTTATGGTCACCCTGCTGTCGTCTGTGCGATATGGCGTCATTTGGACCAACTAAGTACAGATCTCTCTGTTTTTATAAGTCATTGTTAAGAGCCTCAAAAGTAATTTATCTATGCAAATGGTGTACCGAAAACATTTGTTGTAAAAGGCAAACCTTTATGGCTAGAAAAGAAAGGGTACTATGTAGAAAAAAAAATGAAGTCTTACTTCTGTACTCATACACAGGCAAGTGACATCATAATATCCACTTGACAAAAATTATTGCATATTTTTTAACGCCAAAAATACTATAGCTGATATACAGTTTATCACTTTCACCATACAAATACTTGTCTTGTAAGTTTGTACAGACTGTATTAAACTAACATTCAGCAAATACAATTGCTGATTGTTAACACTTAAAAAATGTCATTATTAATTTTTCACTCAAGCTTCTGTCAGATGAATAACATAATATACAGAGTCTTATGAACTATACAAAACAATATACTAATGATGATTTTAAGCATTTTATAATTTTTATCAATTTTATCTTAATAAAGCGCAATTTGTGAAAAGA
Organism: Halocaridina rubra; assembly: GCA_037179515.1. Taxonomy (NCBI): domain Eukaryota; kingdom Metazoa; phylum Arthropoda; class Malacostraca; order Decapoda; family Atyidae; genus Halocaridina; species Halocaridina rubra. The sequence continues at coordinate 80,513 of JAXCGZ010009506.1, forward strand.
TATTATGATCTTGACCTTGTGTGAGTGCATATATATATATATATATATATATATATATATATATATATATATATATATATATATATATATATATATATATATATATATATATATATAATATATATATATATATATATATATATATATATATATATATATATATATATATACTATATATATACCCCAGTCAGTTAAGCTTTTATTAACAATTCCAAATACTGTATTGCAACTCCTTAAATTTTTACCCATTCCTGGCTAGTGATCATGTGCCCTAATATTACTTTTATATTGGAAAAAATTTATTAAAAATTTTAACAATCATTCACAATCTATTACTCAACTGTATAAGTAATTTTCGTATGGAAATGCACAGATATGTAATATTATATAGCCCAGAAAAAGTAATTATAATCTCTAGTCTATGAGGATTACAGATTCGGAAATTTAAATGCTGTATATTTTGCTAAGATATCTAGCAATTTTGTAGAGGGATTTATTGGATATTAATAAATTTCCTGAAATTGTTTGCACTTTGGCACGAATTGGGAATCACATTTTCTTTCCAGTGAAACTTCGTCACAAATAGTGACTCTCAAATAACATACAGAGCTACCATGTAGGCATGGAATAGTATCGAGACACAAGTGTATGAGTGTTGCATGTGTACTGAAATATATAAGCTAAAATAAACAAAAGAAAAAGCCATTCTTGCTTAACAGGCATATGAAGAACTATATACCAGTCCATTCTACAGTCCTGCCAACAAAATAAAACATTCTTAAACTTGATACAAAAACAAATATTTCAAAATTTCTACTAATCTACTCTCAACTTACCAGTATTAACTTAATATGAAGACACATATTAAAAATTCGTATTGAATAATAATTGTATATCATGGACTTCTCATTTTAATTTTAACTGATCTCACTATGAGGAAGGAAAAATACTCCTTCTACCGACATTCTAGATGTTTTCCCTTTCCGAAAGACAATCTCAAGGCTAAGATGCAATGATGGCAAAAGGCTCTTTGTAAATTGGATAATCTCTTCAAGAACGAGACCTGGAACGGCTATACCGTGACTGAGATCTCGATCGGGACCTGTAACGTGGTCTTCCACCCATGCGACTGGATCTGCAATAAAATAAACAACGAAAGATAAGTATAAAATAATTCATATTAAATTCCGCAACCCAAGAGCTCAGCACATTTATCATAATACGAGATAGAACCTTTTCACTGCCAAACATAGCAGTAAGTTCATTAATACAGAATATCAGTTAAAAAACCAAAATGCAAAGCAAAAAAAAAAAATGAAGAAGATACAATGACCACAATTATTAAAATTAAAGACATCCACAGAACAAATATGATCACTAGACATAATACAATATATATGATTTTGACAAATATCTAGAGAAAAATCCTGGCAATATAATAACTATACAATGGTTAATGATGTACACTACCTTAACATTTGTATCTTTGGTGTCTCCCTTCTTTATATACGATACCATTCAACACATTACAAATGGCAAGGACACAATACAGCAACTGGATGTAAAGCCAGTGAGATTCGATCTACTCAATATTATAGTCAAGTCTACGAGTAGCACTCGAGTAGGAAACATATATTCCACTGTGCAGAAACTTAGCAGCTGCTTAGCAAGTGGGCAGAATCATAAAACAATGACATACTATGAACAGTACTATAGTGGAGGGCATTATAGGATATTACTAGCTAAAGAACTAAACGTCTAACCATAAACTGTAACATGATTAACTGAATACTGTATACAGTCCTCATAAACTGAAAAAATCTACAATTACTGAATGTAAAAAAACAAAAACAAAATACATATAATTTACTTGCCACTATTTACTTTCAAGTGTTACTAAAGTAACATTAAGGTTAACAAAGCTCTTGAAGAAAAAAAGAACTGGAATTCCAAATCAAAGAAATAATAGTCACGCAAAAAGAAGTCTATTTACAATGTTGAATATGAAAAAAATTATACTAGCATAATAAACTTACTAAGAAGACCATAAAATAGTTACCACAGTGGACATTGCACCTAAAGCACATGTATAATACCCAAGTGTTCCTTTTTCAGCATAAAATACAAATTAATTTCACACCATATTTTAATTGTACTTCAGAAGTTGTAACAGTGCACCATTATTCTCTATCAGTAGATATTAGTATACTATTCATGGTAGGGACAACCTTCTAAGACCTGAAGAGAGGAAGGAAGCTCTATGAACTTTCAAAGTAATTTTATCCAAAGATGAAAAGAGAGCAAATACCAAAGCCAATTAAAATGCATACTTATGAGCAAAAGCCAGTAGGTTTACCCACAAGAATACTATATGTATAATAAATTATATGAAATATTTATGAATCGCTAAAGTTGAGTAAAACACAAAATGTCATACAAAAATTAGTTTTACACCAATTTGACATTTATATAATGTGCCTTTACACCAGTCACAACATGCAAAATTTCGAGTTTTAATGTTCAGAACCACCAATAATCTTGAAAATCATAAAGCAAACTGTACACAGTTCCTGCAGTCAAGTACATGTCATAACCTGTATATATGTCAAACAGTAAATATCCAATGCATAACAGAGGTACACAGCTATCTTCAATAGTTCTTGATTTTTTATCAAGAAAGTGACAAGTGTCTTCAGTTATAAAAGACTACCACACACTTTGCATCAAAATAAATATAATAGTATGATGAGACTTTTTGAAAAGGAAAATGTCCACATCCTGTCCATTTCAAAATGACTAAATCACTACTGCAGTAAAATTCATGCAATAGATATATCTATGAAATATTCGTAAGGTTATTCAATTGGTTAAAACTATGATGCTTGGGATGCACTTTAGTTCACATCATCATTCATCCAATGAAGAGACATACATTTTATACACATACACAAAAGAATTCTGTTGCAAACTTTAATTCAACTATAAACACCTCAGATCCAATTATTAGATATTCTAGACTAACTTTGTATACTCAACATTTATTAAGAAATCAACCTGTGCATAAGCAAATTAAGTATTTTCAAAATTAATGTTGGAGCATTTATTTTTCTCAATATACTACTGAAAAGTACTGAAAGTTGGTTTAAATGAAAAAATTTATCAATGTACATAGCAACAGGAAATTATAACAATGTTTGGAAAAAAATAGACTAAAACTTTTATATACAGTACAGTGATTCTTAGTATACAACAGGCTGTTAAATCAAAGTATATGCTGTATTTTACATGAATCTTCATTGAAGATAGTTACTACTAAATCTCGTATCCGTAATAACATTTTACGGAGTAATCTACCCAACAAAATAGAAAAGCGAAATGAAATTTAATGTAATACCTAAAAAATTTCTTAGTAATATTCAAATGCAATTTAAAAGAAATGAACTTATTATGAATGAGAGAAAAGTGAACGCTGATGGTTTCTATACAATTTTAATGTAAGTATTCATCACTTCCAAGACATATAGTATATGGACTTCAAATTTAGAGATAAAAAGCCTTTGGTCCAACGAAGAATAACACAGAGGGGCACTGATAATCACAAAATCAATTACAGCCCATTCAAGATACTGCAATGCAAAAGAAGTCTTTTCCATGGATATAAAAGGTATTAAAATAGCGCAATAAAAGGAATAAAATAAAGAGCAACATGCAACTATGGAGCGAAATTATGGTTACATGCAACACTACAAGTATACATTAAAAAGCAATAGGCAAAGGTTATTGAGGGTTCTGAAATGTAAAATCTACGTCCCGAATTAATTTGAATATTTCTCGTGCATATGGTACTAAAAACAATACTTGACCAAGAGGGCTGTTACAAGTGATAATTAATCTGCTTTATATATCAGTGCCCTTGGTACAGTGCAACTACCACAGGACTGAATATTCAAGCTTCAAAAAAATCTGATATTTTTGGGTGAAGTCAGTCACTTTGTTATTACAGTTCCACTCTATATATTCAAAATAATGAAGTACATACTCTGTTGATATGTTACCCAGCTGAGATATATCAATCTGCTAGACATGTTTACATTTAATAAGGTATTTAATTTTGGTATTTCCTGCAAGTTAACCAAATTTATGGAACTATCTACAGTATATTAGAATAAACAAAGTTTGTGTCACATTCGGAGCGAAATTTGCAAAAATAAGTGGAGTCTGACCAATTACTTCAGACTCGTTAACCTGATTATTGAGAACACAAAATATGCGTACAACTAAAGAGACGAACTTTAACTTCTTAAAATATCTAAGTTTTTGAAACTGACATAATCTTGATTTGTGATTTAACACCATCTTTACTGCAAATCTGCTGCTGTGGAACCAAACAACAGATCTTGTACCAAATTTCAATAATTCACTATTCTCACAGTTGAGTAGTGGGCATTATCTGCTGCACACCAGTACCTCCAAAAAGCACCAAACAAGTACAAATTACATGGAGGAGGTTTTCAGTTTACCTTCGAAAAGTTACAGTTTCTGTAGTAATTTTGCGGAGAGGTCTATTTCTTATTCAAAATTTAGTAAGATTAGTAGCAGGTCCACAGGAATCTTGGCATCCCCAAATTAACTGCTGAATTAATCTATAGTGTACTGAGTGAAAAGAAAAAAACTACACCCTGTAATCTGGAACCTGCAACTAGAATATATTCTTGCGCAATATCCTGTAATCAATACTTCAACATTGAAAATAATGGGAAAAATATCATCATGAGTCATTATCAGACTAGAAAATATTGTAACACCTGTATAAGAGATAAAAGCTATTAAGATATTCCTTGCCATTTTGCTAAAGTTTTATGTGTTGGTACCTCAATACCACTAAAACATGTGATGGTACCTCAATACCACTAATAAAAGTGACCATTACCATCATAACACCTAAGGTTGAGAGAGCGCATTGCCATCATCATCATCATCACCATGATCACCACCATCAACACACACCATAAACGCGAAGTCCATCATCATCACCATCACCATCTCACACATAGTATGATGAGTGCATAGCCATGGTACACCCACCACACCCTACGTGGACAACAGTAACAACAATCTACAAGACTCCATCTTAACCCCAAATGCTGTAGAACCAACCATATCTCACACAGCTCTGAAAGATATCAGTATATATGAGCATACCCAATCATGAACTACATCTCTAAGTTACCTACCTAAAGGCAGAATATCATACCCAGCATGATGTGCCTTGACTAACTAAGTAACTCATAAAAAAGATACTAATGAATAATAGTAATACTGGGAGGGGGGGGGGTTACTAAAGACTAAGCCACTGATATTCCTTTCAAACTAAGTTAACGAACTGGGGATTCATTGAAATAACTAATACGATACTGAATCTTTAAAATAAAAATAAAAATTATATAATATATCCACCTATGCAAATACATATGCTAATTAAAAAAAAAAAAACTGGCTTATAAATACAAGTAAACACTGTCTAGATACTGCTTTCCTTGATGCAAAGTAAGTATAAATTACACAGTTTTGCAGTTATCATTAAGATGCACACCATTGAAATACAAAAGTATACTACCAATATCTGCATAAGAATTCTAAACTGAATAATACTTTTATGTATGCAAGAGCAGAATATAAAGGAATAAATGGGAAATATAAATGAAATGTTTCTAAAATAATACCTATAAGCTATTGTTTTTATTGTCCATCCTCAAATACAACTAAAAAAAAAATGCCCACCCTGAACATTCAAGACATAAATGTCTGCCCTGTGCACCAAATTAATACATAAGTTAGGAAATCTTGCTCAATAATACACCTGACGGAAACTTTCTTATCTGGCTATTACTTTCCTGCACTTCAAAAGATATACTGCAGGATGCAGATATTTATGAAATCACAATGGAAATATTTGATTGTTGATGGTGCCTCAACTTGTCACGTCACGTAAAATCAATACAACTTACTTTTCAAGTGTTTACACAGGGAAGGGACTATACAACCAGACTGCTATTACATCCCCATGTAACTAAACTAATTATATGGGTTGCCTTTGCATAACAAAGTGAACGAGTGCTTATAGGTTCACAATTATTTCCATCCTTTTCCACTAGGTTCATTTGGGAAAATGTATAAAAACAGTCAAATGTTTCGAAATATGGTCCATTTAAGTCTGCCTGTAAAATCTAGTACAACTCTCCTGATTACTGCAATAATCATGAGAACGCGGAACTAAATATCGAAAGACCATGATGTGATTAAGTATATCCACTGCTAACGTACTTACAATGCATTTAAAACACTTGACGGATGCTATAAATTACAAATACAACTACAGTAATAATAATGATGAAAATAATAATATATTTAAAACTAATTTCAGTGACATAGTCATCATTTATGTTTTCTTTAAAATACCACATACAACATATACAAGTTACTTGCAAAACAAATGGTAGGAATAGCCCAATTTTTAATTCGTTAGCCACATAGTATTTGTTCTTTCTAGATGCCATATCCCACTAAAGGCAGTAGAGTGGCCACAACTGAACAAATGGGGAGGCCATATCATGAAAATAATAATAATAATAATAAACCTGCACTTATCACCGCTTGAACTGACATCACTTCTAGCACTTTCCGAATCCAGGCAAACGTCTGCATTTCTTGGAGCATAAACATTAGTAAAGACAAACCTATAATTCACTGTAAGAGATATTTGCAGTAGCTATAGTGGGCAGACTACCACCATTTATCATTAGGTAAATTTTATAAATTAAAAAGAAATGAAACCAAATGAGAGCTGAAATTATAAAAGCAAGATCCGAGGAAATTGGAAGAATAAAAAAAATTACTGAGACGGCCACATTTCGAAGAAAGAGATTCACTGAGAAACTTTAGAATCAAACTTATAAGCACAATTAATAATGACAAAACTTCTCTACAATCTATAATATACTGAGGGTTCTTTGAACATAGTAAAAACTAAAACTTGTTACAATCCAATATTAACTCTAAAAAGTATTAGGGTTGATTTTTGAACAAGTGTCTTTTTAAATGGGACAAAACAGGGTAAAAAAATTCTTTCGGCTGTACCAATAGCCTCATAATTTCATCCTCTATTCTGTATTTGAGGGTCACAGTCTTCTTATTAGACGTTTGGCCAAGTGAAGAACCAACTATATGAAAACTTTAATAACTTTCCTTTTCCTGTATGATGCTTAATATTAACTTCTGACCACCTAGAATTCTAAATTCTTTTTGAAATATTTATATTTATTATCTCCCAATGTGCTTATGTCAGTAATGAACTATGATAGCCAATAATCCTTATATATTCAAGGAATATTTTTTTACTCATGCTAATATGATAAAAAATGAAGGCTCACGGTAATATTTCGTCTTTACTCAATCCTTTCAATTTCCAAGTCGCCTCTTCCTATTATCATATCAATTTTCCACGGGGCTTTCAATAGTAGAAAATATCCTTTCCCATTAATAATTAGAATAGAATTGTAATGGTAAGGAGCAATAACTACAATGAAAAGGAATTACTTTTCATTTCTCAGCGATCTCTTTCAATATGCTGTAGCCTAAGACCTTAACATTTTATTTCTTTTCTGGTTAAATGTACCAGCCTTGGCACCTTGAAGATTGGGATGATCTAGGCTGGAGTCCTCACCTAGGTGATGGTGTGGTAGACTTACGGTGCAGACACTAAGCGCGGAAGTGCCACCGCAGTATTGTCATCATGATGCTTCTCAAGGCACTCTGGAGGCGCTTCTCCCCACCGCACCAATAACCCAATCACATGACCACAATACCAAACCATAACACATCCTATGGCAAAGCAAGGTTGTTTACTAGCGCATTCCCCATGGAACAGGCTCACACCCCCTTACCTAGTTTCTACACACCCACTCCTCTGTGTATGACTTCAACACATTATTTTCCTATATTCATCGTTATGACACAAATGATTTATTATGCACAAAACATCATCATGTGATTATCATGAATACTGTACTTATTTGGTGACTGCGTTTGAGTGTGTGTGAGAAAAGGAAGCTGAAGGTGAATGGTGGCAACAGTAATAGCATGAGATGAACAAGGAGTGTTAAATGTTGGCAGACTGAAAATAAATGGGAAGATACTTGAAGAGGTTGAGAGTTAAGTATCTAAGGTTGCATGTGGAAGGGAATGGATGAGTGGAGGTGGCATATGTCATAGAGTGAAGGAAGCGAGTAAATGTCTAGGTGGGATGATATCAGATGAGGAATAGATGATTAGGCGATCACAAAGAGAAGGATATATGAAAGAGTGATTGTGTCAGCGACATTGTATACGACAGAGACTTGATAGAAAGAAGCTGAGGTATATGAGAAGCATGATAGGTGTATCTAGAATAAACAAGAGTAAGAAATGAGGAGGTTAGGATGAGAACAGTTGCTGAAAGAAAGCTGTTGGATAAGTTAGGCCAGTGTGTTGAGATGGTTTATACATATGGAGAGCGTAAATATACACACAAGAAATAAATCATGTAGTCTTAGTAATGCAGGAAACCTTACACAAAAACTAAAGTCGAGCTGAATGGTTTATTCACAAAATTCAGAAAAGTCCAGTGTGAACAACAGTTTAAAAATGTAATCAATATGATGCTGTTGTTATAACATTACCAAAATACAACACAATGCTAAAAATATATTATCATTAGTGCATAATGCCATCATTTATGCATTCTGTACATTAGAAATAACTGTGTTAAAGAAATACAACAGAATCAGGGATTCTAGAAAAATACTATGACAATAGGTAAAAGAATAGTGCTCAATAATTTATAAATGCCAAAAATAAAAGAATATATAATTTAAAATGATCGAAGGTCAAAACCAATAGACATGAAAAGGGGGCCCCGTACAAAACATTCCCACTAAAAGTAAAAATAAAGGAACAAACAAGAGCAAAAAACTTATTTGACAATGAAATGTAGATGACAATAATAATAATAATCATAATAATAATACTCAGTGCTATTTGCTGACTAATGAATTAGGATGAGGCTAATGACTGTCCTAATTATGACGATGTAAAAGAGGGGAATTCCCTATCATACTTAGAAAAGTAAATTGTATACTACATTATCTACACTAATAACCTTGAAGAATAATGGAAAAAAAAATCAAAGGGTCACAAACTGATCATTTACCTACCCACTGAAATATAACGTAACTCTCGGTTCATTATTGTGAAATAACACTACCAGTTAAACTAATTAACTTACCCTGGAGGCGTCGGGGGTCGTTTATAGCCAAATTTGGTGTCGGTGCAATTGCGGGAAAAATGGCCAAGCTCACCACACTGATAACATCTCAAGTTGGGATCATAACCTCCCCTCATACGTCCACCTCGCACTCTGGGTCTTGCTTGGGTAACCTTGATTCGACAATGGCCAATCATTCTGATAAGAAAAAATGGTTAAGAACATCAAGTTAAAAGCTCTTTTAAACTACAAACGAGTAGGTAGAGTGTATTTAACATCAAAAGATTAATATAATTTTTTTCTTCAAGCATAAATCCACACATATACAAAGGAAAATATAATATTTTTTTCACACTTGGAGTCACATACATGAAGTAAAATTTCCATAAGCCAATCCATTGTGCTTGGTGTATCAGGTGCACCAAAAGTACTATTAAAAAAATTTGAAAGGGATGTGCAAAAGTAAATTTTCTGGTGAATGGGTGTTTGCTTTGATTAGGTCACCCTCTTACAAGGGGATTAAAGATATTTTAAGAATCTTACTATACTTCTTTCAAAGGACTTCGGACTGCGAGATCCATTATTTAATTTTTATTAAGTTTCACACGATATAGTTTAATTGGGTGTAAATGACGATTAAACACGCATTTACAAATGTGAAAATAATTCCATAAAGAGTAGTGTCATTCACTTACATGCCATCAGTTTCCTTTAGAGCCTTATCCGCATCTCGCTGGTGAGCATAAACAACAAATGCAAAGCACGGTGGATTACGTGCCATCCAAATTTCTCGCAAGCGACCATATTTCTCAAACACGCGCTCCAAGTCCCGCTTTCTGGTATCCACATCTGAAATGTTATGCATCAATACTGTAATAATAACCCTGTCCGCTTGTCATTTATTTATAATCTATTATAAGGAATAAGGCAAACTAAATATTAGCTACACTATGCAAAAACAATTCTTTTGAAGTATGTACTATAGCAAAACAGCAACATACAAGGGCCAGCAACTGCATAAAGAATAAAGGTATGACAAATATTTTATACAGTATATAGATCTGATTCGTAAAAAGTAACATCAAGAACCAAAACCAAAGGAATTTACATGTTATTAGATACAACAGTCATTCATATAATTTACCTAATTCAGCAACATGAAGTCGAGCACCATCCACAGGGGTGCCACTCCTTGATCTAGACCTAGAACGACGTCTTACACGTGAGTCTGAGCGTCTTCTTGGCCTAAAATATAAAATACACTGTAGTAAGTTGGATCGTTGTGATACTACAGCTGAAGGGTCTTTTGGACTTATATAGGACTGTCCAGGACATTTCGATGTCAAGTCTTCCTTCATTTAATTTTTTTTTTTCATGATTGTGACACCAGGATAGGCCAAAATAAAAAAAAAAACAAATAAATAAATAAATCTACCCTCGTCGGCCTGGGCACGAAGAAAACAGAGAGAAGCAGAGATGGTGAGTATTGTGACTTGTCAGATGTGAAAGGATGATAAGACATGTGTAACGAATATCCAAGAATACTTGGTGTTGACGTACGCATAGAAAGAGACCCGTAACTGAAGGAAGACTTAACATCGAACTGTTCTGGACAGTCTTATTTATTTTTCTATGCCGACATCAACATCTAATATTTTTGGATATTCATTATACATCTCTTATTATTCCCTCATATCTGACAAGTCACAACACTTCCCATCTTTGTTTCTCTTTATGCTTTATCGTGTCCAGGCCCAATAAGGGGCAGACTTTTTTTTTCTTCTTTGGACCATCCTGGTGTAACAATCATAAAAAAAAAAAGGAAATGTCTATAAGCAGCTTAAATGTATCATCCAACACCTGTACTCATATGAGGCATGCTGCGTATTTTAATCAATCTTCATACATTATCTCCATACAACTGTGTGGTATTTCTGATGAGGACACTTGACTGATCTCTTTATTTATAACTAAATGCCACACATTCTTGCATATACTGCTAAATAATATTAAATATCACATCAACACTTACCTTGGGCCTCGTGATCGTGACCTTGACCTCCTCCTATTTCTCGATTGAGATCTTCTGGAGCGGGATCGAGAGCGCCTCTTGCTACGTGATCGAGAACGAGATCTCTTTGAGCGAGATTTTTTCCTAGAACTGCTAGAGCTTTTTCTTTCTGGTTCTTTGCTTGGCTCCCTTTCCTTTGGTTTGCTTTTACTCCTGCTGCGAGACAATTTCTTTTCTGTGGCATTTCCTCTCCATACTTCGTTATCCATAGGGCTCTTAGATCGACTCTGTCGATGGAGCACTCTTTCTTCAGCATCCGAGTCACCTCTCATTCCATTCTCTCCTCTGCTAGGAGGTTTCTCATCCTCTTGATCAGACTCTTGAGGTCTCATTTCCTCATCATAAGGAGGTACTTGATTGCGTACAGGAGACCTAGAAGCAGAGCGCGAACCAGAGCGTGACCTCGTTGGAGAGCGATATTCTGACCTAGAACGTGATCTAGATCTAGATGGCGATCTTGATCTACGGTCTTCATCCCCACCATCACTATCATCAGGATTATGGCTCATTCCATTTTCTTCCTCTGATCCTGAAGACATCTCTCTACATAAAGATTAGATAAAATTTCAAAATAAGGAAATCCATAAGCTACACTGAAATAAATGAAGTTACTTTATTGTAACTTAATTTAGAGGAAGCCCAGTTATGTACTGAATATTAAAAAAAAGCAATAACCAGCAGCAGTGAATCCTATAATAACTTCAGACAAGTTAATTAAAACAGACGATGGAAAGAGGCTCAATCATTCATTCAAATATTTTGAAAGAGGATATAAAATTGGGTATAAGTAAACCAAACTTAACGGTATTGATGCTTAGTGTCTTCCTAATGTTTCTGTAGCAATGAAATGTGCTACCAGGATGAAGGACACCACGATCAAAGAGAAGATTTATCATTTTGAAAATCATCGAAAATACAACATAATATCAATATTCGCTAAACTCTGACCTCCTCAAGCATGCATGCATATTGAAATCATTTAAAGTAATATACCACAGGAGTTTACAGGTATTGTGTATTCCATTCAGTAAAATGACCCAAATTGTGATATGACCACTGCCACACTAAGTGTATTTTACTGTCATAGCTCAAGTTAACCAGAACTGGCAAAGCACTATTAAGAAGTACAGTAATTCACGAAGGCCAGTTTTATAGGACTTAATCATTCTCTTTACCTATCTCCCGAATAGGAACTCTTAATTTGTAATATTGTCGCGTAAATGCCAACCACACATGTTAAATGAGGCTGCTTTTTGTTAATGGCTTAAATTATCATATTACAGAGAATGCTGAATCCAAGCCTATATACTATACATAACTTAAAATAGAAATGATACTTAAAAACACCAAGTACTGATTTCAGCCAAGCTGTGGTTACTGTAGTGAAACTTATTGAGAATTTTGAAGATTCTTAAACACTATGAACACAATAAATTTTTGGATCCGTAACTACTTTAAAGAGAATGAAGTTACCTAATACTGGCCAGTGTATGAACTATTCAAGCCCCTGTAACATTCCAAGACAAGAGTAGCTCTATTGTGGGGCCTGGGTGATGTAAATCATAAGAGAACATTGACAACTCTGTCCATTTTCTTTATTATTATTGATTTAAGCTGCTAGTGAATGTTATGAATTTTTAACATTTGTTCTTGGTACTCTAACAACATTATTCTGGTCGTCAAGAATCTACCTATTGATAGCAAATTTTGCATAGTTTGGTTAATGACAATTACCAGAGAGCTTCACCCGAGGGGAAATACTGGAGTTTCAAATTAAGGCAAGTGGCTTACCAACTTTGGCTGCCTTCTGAGGGATTGCATGACAAAGAAATCTAAAGGAACACTTTGCTTTTAAGCTCATTCCAGGGGCAAACTATTTCCCAAGGTAAATACGAGAACCAAGTAAGTATACACTACTCTATCCCCCCTTAAGAACATAAGAACAGAGGACACTGCAACATGCCTACTGGCACACACGAGGCAGCTCCATTTTTGAATTGTATTTTCAGCATGTCTAACCTATTCTACTCTACTCTACTTATTTATTCTATTTTTCTTTTTATGATTTTTCTAATAAGCACTAACCTATTCATACCCACCCTACCTCTGTCATATGTCTATCTAATCTAAATTTGAAGGTGTCTAAGGTATTGGCATTTACTATCATACTAGGAAGCTTGTTCCATGCATCAGCTACTCTATTACCAAACCAATTTTTACCAATTTCCCTTCTGAACCTAAATTTATCAAGCTTAAATCCATTATTACGAGTTCTGGTTTGATCATGAATTTTTAAAACTTTATTAATATCTCCCTTGTTAATCCCTTTAAACCATTTATACACTTCAATCATATCCCCCCTAACTCTTCGCCTCTCTAGAGAATGTAGATTAAGTTTTTTTAATCTGTCCTCATATGGTAGATTTCTGATATTGTGTATCATCTTGGTCATTCTTCGTTGCACTCTCTCCAAGGATTCAATTTCCATTCTATAATAGGGTGACCAGAATTGCACAGCATAATCTAAATGGGGCCTAACTAATGCAAGATAGAGCTGCAAAATAACTTTTTCCGTCCTATTGCTGACGCTTCTTGAGATAAATCCTAAAATTCTGTTTGCTTTATTTCTGACTGCTGTGCATTGCTCTCTTGGCTTAAGACTACTACTCACAAGAACTCCCAAATCCCTTTCACACTGAGAACTCATGATTTCATGGTTATTTAGCTTATAACTAGTATTGTCTTTTATAGTACCCATTTTAACTACTTTACATTTTTCAACATTAAATTCCATTTGCCATTTGTCCGACCATTCAGATAATCTATTTAGATCTTCCTGTAAAGCATGAATGTCTTCTTTTCCATTTATAGTTCTACCTATTTTAGTGTCGTCTGCGAATTTACTTAGGTTACTACTGATATCCGAATCCAGATCATTTAGATATACGATGAATAATAGAGGACCCAGTACCGAGCCTTGTGGTACCCCGCTTGTAACCGAGCCCCACTCTGATTTCTCTCCATTTATGCAAACCCTCTGTTTTCTGTCTTTTAACCATTGTTTGATCCATCTGAGCACAGCTCCTCCTATACCATGAGCTTCCAGCTTTTTAACTAATCTTTTGTGAGGAACTCTATCAAAAGCTTTGCTAAAATCTAGATATATTGTATCATATTCTTTGCCACAATCTACTGCCTCGTAAACTTCTGAATAAAAAGACAGTAAGTTTGTAAGGCACGAAAAACCCTTAAGAAACCCGTGTTGTGAGTTTTATCAGTCTGTGTAATTCTAGATGTGCCCTTATTTTATTTGCAATTATGGATTCTAGAATCTTACCCACTGTTGACGTTAAACTTACCGGCCTATAATTATTCTTTTTAACACGTTCTCCTTTTTTAAATATTGGTACCACATCTGCCAATTTCCACTCCATGGGTACCGATCCTAATTTTATTGAATTATTAAATAATGCAGTTAGAGGACAACTAAGCTCTTCCTTGCATTCCTTTAATATTCTAGCATATATTCCATCAGGTCCCGGAGATTTATGAGCCTTTAATTTATCTATTTCTTTTATTACCTCCTCTCTCGTAATATTTATTGAACTAAGTATATTATCGGGACTGTCTCTGTAAATGGATTCTACTTCCGGAATATTTTCCAAGTTTTCATTTGTAAATACAGATAAGAAATAATCATTTAAACATGTACACATCACTTTATCGTCATCTGTGATATGGCCATTGGTTACTTCAATTGGTCCGACTTTATCCTTAAATTTTGTTTGATAATGTTGATAAAACCCTTTAGGATTTTCTTTAGCTTCTCCTGCTATTCGAACTTCGTATTTTCTTTTCGACCTCTCTATCTTTTTAACTTCCCTGTTTAACTGTATATATTGCTGCCTCACCTGCTCTTCACCTCTTTTTAGTTTCCTGTATATTCCTCTTTTAATACCTATAAGATTCTTTATTCTATTGTTCATCCATTTAGGGTAATTTTTTCTTGATCTGCAATGTTTCATGGGAATATAGTCTCTCTGACTATTCTTAAGAGTCATGACAAAATTGTTATATTCCTCATCCAAATTTATATTAACTGACGGGCTGCTGTTCTTTCCTGTGAGAGAATTTAATGTATTGATCTTATCTTGTGATAATCCTTGGCATGTGGTACCCAAATTTCGGGGTAATCCGCTACCTGCGACCTGACCTGCTGGATTAACTACCCACATCTGTACCCCAGAAATCCCTTCCCATACCTCATTAGATAATTTAGTTTTTAAGCCCTCAAAATCTCCTGCTCTAAAGTTTGGAACAATATTCTTATTTTCCTTTATAGTTTCCTTGAAAATTATGTTAAATCTAATGGAATCATGGTCACTGTTTCCCAATTTTTCACCAACTTCTAAATTTGTAACCATATTCTCTCTATTACTAAGAACTAAATCTAGTGTATTCACCCCCCGTGTTGCTTCATGTACATGCTGAGAAAGGAAATTGTCTTCTACTACTTTCAAAAACTCCTTAGAGCTACTATCACCTGTTATGGTTTCCCAGTTAATATGTCTAAAATTAAAATCGCCTACAATGCAAACTCTATTTGACCTGCTCACTTTAGAAATTTCATCGTATATAACTTGCGACTCTATATTATCTAGATCAGGTGGTCTGTAGACTACTCCTACAACTAGACTTTCTATATTATTTTTAATTTCAACCCATAAGGTTTCTGAATTTAGATTTGTCTTAATTCCAGACTTAATGCAGCTTCTGAGGCTATCTTTAATATACATAATTACCCCTCCCCCTCTTTTATCTGCACTACGATCAGCATTATAAAGTTTATATCCTGTAATTATGTACACAGCAAAGAACTCACTTAACACCTATCCTAAACACATATGGGGTATGGGGTTGAAATTGGCCTAAGTCTTCTATAATGATGCCTAAAACTGCGAAAAGAATTAAATGTAAAAATGTCATTTTTAAGAGAATATTTTTTACTTTACTACTTACTCTTTGGGCTTCATCTAGCAATCATATTGCAAACGAATGCCGACAAAATAACAAAATAAAAAAATAAAAAGTTTACTTTCAAACCCAAAATTATTTGATAATTGACATCATGGCTTCACGTGATTTTTCTTGTGTATTTTCAACTGTTTTGATATGAAATTAGATTATATCTGATTTGGTTGGAGAATTCTCCAGATTTGACAACCACACGTTCGAGTTCGGGGTATTTTGTCAAGTAACATATAATTCATGGATGCGACAACCTAAACGAATAAATATACATATGATCAGCTTTTCATAAAATATTTACTCATCTTTATTCGACGACTTCAAAACCTAAAACTCAAATGCAAATGCTTCCCACCCCACCCCCCAATAGTGCCAGCGAAATACTTCCTCCCTTTGTAATATATGACCCTGACCTACCGGTCAACTTTATGACCGAATTCGATTACACCAATACACCCTAATTTAATCTAATCAACTTATAACCTAAGACCCATTTTTTTTTTTTTATGGGAAGATCATGAACTTCTTTACCCCAACCTTATCACACAAAAATACGCCCTCTCGTGGTATGGCCGAGGTGCCGTTCAAATGGATACCATTACTGCACTTGAAACACGATGCACTTCATATTTCACCCGATGTCACGACGAACACACAATTCATATATGATTAGTTCCCTTCCTGCAACTCCCACATAGGCAAAGAATACGATAAAATAAATAAAACTGAAAAACGAATATATCTTCAAGGCTAAAAATATATTTATATTTACCTGAAGCACCACTGATAATCAATACTCCGCAAGAGCTGGTAACGAATGGAGTAACTTCACATAGTTACCAAGGTTTCACACGTGCTATTTTTTGGTGGTGATTTAATCGCTAGATGGAGCTATGGTCTTTAGGTCTTGCTGAGGTTTTTATATTTTAAAGACTCATTTACTGTTTAAACACGTGACTATATTGTCTATATCATGTAAAGTCACAAATATATTATTTCCTATAAACGAGGAGTTATGTGTTCAAACGGATACCTCAAGCAAAGCTTGAAGCAATATAGAAAATTTTTCAACAAAAGCATGACAATTCGGAAACGCATTAATGCCCAAAATACTGTTTTTTTTTTATTATATTCTGAGAATTTCTGCGAAGTTGTAGATAAATATTAATCAGAAAAAGTTACAGATAATGGTATGGTAGACATAGGACATAAGATTGAGAGTTTGTTGCCAACGCTGAATATATATAGCGAAAGACATCACAAATTTATAGCTAAAATCGCCATATGTAACATTACTTCACTGTCGTCAAGAGGAAATAATGCAACATCATTGACAATTAAAAATGCCTAGTTTATCCATATGAGATAAATAAATTCAACCTAGGAGACAGTTCAGCATCAACGCGCTCACATTGAAGAGTAAAAATCGGTATTTGGTGCTACTTTGGCTTGTTATCTACATATCATGAATCTACTTTGGTATGCGATCTACACTTTATGTTGTGATCTATAATCTAATCTAACCTAACCTAACCTCTATTTAGCATTTATAAATGATTTACACAATGTTTATTGCTAGAATATCTACGGTGTAGATATTTTTGCCTGGTAGATAACAAGCCAAAGTAACACCCGGTATTTTCAGTCTTGAAAATGATGTTGTTGGTGTACGATAAATATTATTTTACTTAAAGACTTTCACATTAATGCTTTTTATTTTTTTTAATGAAAAAAGTCACCGTAATAGATTTTAAGATTAATAGCGATCACATTCACTCTGTACTTTCACTTTGTCAAAGCGTAATTATTATTCTTTATGCATAATAAAATATATGTTTCTGAATTATGACAATATCTTGCATGATTTGCTTAATAGTATTGTGGTATGATAGATTAATATGGTATACAGTATATAAATTCCAATGCAAAATATGATTGTCAAATACAATTGACAGTAATTCTAATGCACAGTATGATGATGATAATAATAATAATAATGATGATAATAATAATAATAATAATAACAATATTAATATTAATAATAATAGTAAGAAATTATTATTATTATTATTATTATTATTATTATTATTATTATTATTATCACGGGTAAGGTAAGGTAACATTAGTGTAAGGTAAGCATGGTAATAATATGATAAAAATAATATGCTTGCTACATAAATTCTAGAGCATATTATGATATGATTGTTAAATAAAATATACATAAATTCTAATGCAGAGTATGATAATGTCTCTAGTGTGTGTAGAAAACGTGGCACATGAGCAAGTGCTTCTGGCAGCATCAGCAGCAGCAGCGAGGAGGAAGGCATTGTTGGGTGTTGACTCTAAGACCAATTTGCTCTTTTAGGGATATATAACTTCAAAATGGACGAGACGCCGGTAAGATATTGCAAAGATAGTTTTGTTATGAGAGTAGAATGCAAGGAAAACTGACACAGTGTACATGCAGAAATTAATTTTAATCCGTGGATAAGATGTCATTGTGGCTCCAGTTCATCATGTCTCCTGCGGTAAAATATTCTCGCACCTTGACGCCAAGCAAAATTTTTTTTTTTTTGTATTAATGAATGTAGATAGTCATTGGAAATGAAGTATACCCCACAATTGTATGTAGAATATGTATGAAAGTCAGTAGGAGCTTATACTATTAGGGCTCTGGTGAGATATTGTTGATAGAGATCTGCTGAGACAGGTACTTGGGGTATATTTTTAGATGGGATTCTAAAAAAAAAAAAAAATAGTCCTAACCAAACCTCACCTAGCCCTCCCATATTTCCAACTAGAATTGGCTAAAGGTAATTACTATGTGAAGATACCTACCGCAGAATGAGATGCGGAAATATCAGAAGTGTTTGCAAGGAGCTTTAGTCATGTTCTGATAGAAACAAAAAATATATTGTACAAGTGTTACTGATATATGCGGTAAAAATACAGGATTAAATGATTAGATGGGGTTGAAACATACTCAGATGATCTCTTCATGTTCATGGTACATACGTTTTATAACCCCATTCATATTTGTCATTATGAATACCAGGAACTGTCTTTTTTAATTCCAAAGCATTTTATAGGCATTTGTTAACTAAACAGTCGCTAGAGGATAACCAAAAGGTCAGAGTCATAAGGATACTTTCTGATTTTAATCATGTAAATGCAAATTATTTTCACGGATTTAGGCATCATTATTCAATGAAAACAAATATTTAATTAACATCAACCTCGGAACCCCACCAACACTAGCTACCTCCAAATTGCTTACGATTGCTTCTGATTTATAGTACAGTATGTGCTAAATAAATCAGTTGTTTTTATATTCACTTCTTAGAGCCATATGAAGTATATGTGCTGTGTTTACATTAACAGCACTTGATTTAGGAAGTTTGACATTGTGTAAGGTAAAAGAAGAAACCTGTGAACACTCTGGAGGTGGATATTGGTTGATTCAGGAAGTTTGACATATTGTAAGGTAAAAGAAGAAACCTGTGAACACACTGGAAGTGGATATCGGTACCCCGGGATTCAGTAGAGAGTGCACAACCCCAACTAGCTCCCGGATTGTATTTCAGAAGAGTACAATTAGTAACTTGTAGCTAGTGATTAAAGGGTTGAAGTGCTGAGAATATTGCCAAAGTAAAGAAAATTTCATTCGGAAAAGATGTATCTCGGAAAAACACCAATGATATTTTTTCCGAGATGCACTATTTTTTGATTGGAATTTTAGATATTTGTTATATGGTTTTGGCATAATGCAAATATTTGACCATGATTTGTTTAAAAAAAAAAAATGCTGTTCTGTGGCAAAAAATGAAAACTTTTGCAGTGGTATTTGGTGGTAAGCTTTAACAGTCTGTCTGTGAACAGTAAATACTGTATACAGATCATGAACCATCTTCACTTCATAATGATCTCTGTGTATTGTCCTAAGATAATTACACTGTATCCTTGTGTATACAAGCCTTGTAGTAGTAACACTTCGTCTCTTATTTGATAATATTATGCTTATCTTTATTACAGGAATTTGGTACCGAAAAGCTCCGCCGAGCATGGGGAACCACAGAGACCAATCCTTATGATATGGAAGCTTGGAGTTTAATCATTCGAGATGCACAGAATCGTTCCATAGAAACTGCAAGACCCATATTCGAACGCCTGGTAACCACTTTTCCAACCACTGGCAAGTTCTGGAAGATGTACATAGAGCAAGAGGTAAGTGATGCTTGTAGGGATGTTTTATTTTTTCATGAAGTAAATTTGTGACTTAGTTGCTTGACAACATATACTTTTAAAACTACCATGATTGGTTTTACGTTTCAGTATTGTTGTCTTCTCTGCATAAGTGAAAATCTGTTCCTTTGTATTATGCCAACTGTTTCAAGCCATTTCGAGTACCCAATACTGTAGTTCTAAAGGTCTTTTTTTATTCATAGTTTCTGCTCTTGGTATGAACTTTTTCATCCTATTTTTGAAACTTAAGTCATAAAGTAGTACAGCAATACTTTTAACATAGAGCAAGTTTGTTTGCTCAGTTTTAGGGAACTCATTTTGCTCTGATATTCCAGGTATCGGGTTACTGCAGGATTTCAGTTTCTAGATTAATGTACACTCAAAAAATTACACTTGGTAATTCTTTAAGTCATTCACTGCTTATCATATTGGAATGTATATTAATCATTAAGCACTGTTTTGCTTTCTGAACTAATGTATGTATGCCTTTGGACATTGCTGATATGTACTTTATGTCAAAGTTTGGGGATATCTTTAGTTTATGTTGAAAAGTCTCTTTTATTTTGATTTTTTATTGGATTCATATGCAGCTTAATATTTTGAAGTCATCCTCTCATATCAGTATTCACTTTTTATACCATATACTCTAAATATAATACAGTACAGTACTTGGATTCACGTAAGTTCATAATGTCAATATTGATGTAATAAAAAAAAATTAATTTCTTTTTCGCATCAAATTAATAATATATTTGTTTAAAGCTAACTATTCAAGTGTCATCGAACATTTATCTTACTGGTAATTTTCTCTTTTTCAGATGCGTTCATATAATTTTGAGAAAGTTGAAAAGGTATGTCACATATTTTCAAATGTCATTTTATTTACAATAAAAGCATTCTGGATGACTTGTAGTTTATTTTTGAAGCAGTCATGAGTGCCATTAATGTTTCCAAATTAGAAGACATAAGTTTGTGAACGAAATCTCTTATAAAGTACTGTATGTATGTTATAATGACTTGATTATTTTGGGCTCCTATTAAATATTGCTCCAATATTGAAGGTAAGGAATCCACCAGAATATGAAGGTATTTTTGTGTGTGAAAGAATCTCCTAATAGATTGGTCTTAAGCTTAGTTTCTTCTCAACTGACATTGCTATTTGCATTCTTGAGCAAAAGAAATATATCTATGCTACTAGTAACAGAAGACTGCATTAGTAGTGATGTCTTGAGAATGTGGGGGGTAAGGCATTTTGTCACTTTAGTGTGTTTTTTTCCTCTTCATTCTTCTTACATATATACTAACATACAGTGCAATCCCTCTTGCAAGGGGTGACTTTGTCAAAGTATACATTTGCTAGAAGCTAATACAGTAGGTGCAAACCCAGAATTTCAGATGAATGTTAATAAACTCCTCAACTCGTGACTGTGTAAATGTTGTATATGTAACTTGTGAAAGTATAAGATTAGTGAATGTTATTTTTAACCAGAAAGTTAAGTCAACATTAATATGAAATTTAGTTTTCCTACTTTATAATGCCTTAGGAAACATTATTGGCTCAGTCATGGCTGCTTACGTTGTTTTATTCTTTATCATTTAACTTTGCTTTTCAGGTTTTGTTAATGATTATATACTGTACATTATTAGTATTAAAATTGGTAGCAAGTAAGGGTGAAGGATATAATAAAATGAAATGGAGTATTTAGTGTTTTACTATTCAGTTGAGAGCAGAGGTAAATTATAAACCTTTATATAATTATGAGAAAACTTTTCTCATATCTAAATTTCCCTCTAATATCATGTTTTATTTATTAGTAAGTCTTCTTAATAAATCCACTCTTGACTGAAGTATTTTGGATTTAGTTTTTGCTCTGTGGTGAGCACATTTTGTATAGAGTGACAAAATGAGCTATGCTTTAAATATTGGTCTCTCTTGTCATCTGCTGGTGTTGTAATCTATTTACTTGTACTTCATTGATTTATATAGTGTTTGAAAAAGCTTTTTGGAGGTCTGCAGAAAGAGACTTTTCTTTCTTCATTTCTTCTTGCTTACGCTGTATTAAGATGGTCATATTTTTCCCTTGTAAATGGGATTTAGTATGTCTTTCTACAACCATCTGAAGTATTTGTGAGTCCAGTATGTCTTCTTATTCGTTTCATCACATTTGTATGTGAAATCATCATAACGTTTAACATAATTTTGATTGTAGGAGGAGAATTAAATACATTGTTAACTTGTTAATTAGGTTGATGCACTGTTAACATTGCTATTGTGATGGGTTGCTGATAGGTGGTTTTGATGCATAATTGAAGAGGGAAAATATTATGTTGATCTTCCAGAGAATAAGGGTTTGCTGTGGTTTTGTGCTTTCTTAATGGAATTGCTACGATAATTTTGATCAATTAATCCATATGATTTTCACATATGGTTAACTATCCTCTCCCTCTCACAGGATGAGAGAAGTAGTCAGTATCACTCTGTGGAGGACACACTTTATATTTATATATATATATATATATATATATATATATATATATATATATATATATATATATATATATATATATATATATATATATATATATATATTAATAATACCCTTCAACCACTTTAGGTTAATGAATATTTCTATAGGAAATTAAAGTTAAATGGAATGTCTTTTAATCCCCCCCCCCTTAAAGTAATGAGTTAGCTGAGACCTGGTGATTGTGGGTAAAGAATGTAATCATTATTCGTCTAGATTTTGTAGGACTAGAGTATATGATTATTGTATCTGTGTATGTGATTAACTGAATATATTCAATATGCCAGCCACAAAATATTACAAATCTTTAAGTTAATAATGCAATTGCATATCTCCATCACGGGATCATATTTGGTATATTGAATTTTTTTTTACACCATGGGGTCTTTTGACATTGTATATTGCAGTTGTTAAAGAGGCTGAATGCACTCTAGTGCTTCACATGGTGAATCCAGCTGTGCAGATGTATTTTTCTTCTTGAGAAAACTGCTATTGAATATTATATTTGTTAAAGACAGTACAGTAATACAGTACAAGAGTAGGTCAAAGGATGTTAGAATAAATGGGTTGTGATCTTAAGTTATCAGTTTCTGCGTATTGGTACTGCAGCAGTGCAGAGTTTGTTGCGATATAAAACCCTTGAATGACACCATAAGAAGTGCCCAAAATTACTGCCTAGCTTAATATTGAGAAAGCGTGATCTATTATTTTCCTGAAGCTAGCAAGTAAGATGGACACATATTAATAAAAAGAGGGAGAAGGGCCTCATCAATCCCAACTCATCCTCTCCCCCTCTTCCATCAGTAGTCCACTGGCAAGAAAACTAGATAATACGAGGACGACTACTTGTTATTTTGCTAACATTTTGGAGTACATTAAGCACAGTGTCTTGTATAATACATTGCATACCATACCCTGACATTCTAGTTACAAATTATAAACTTCTTTGTTAATTATTTACATAGTATGTCATTCTACAACCATCTGAAGTATTTATGAGTGCAGGATGTATTTTTGTTCATTTCCCCACGTTCGTATGTGGAATCATCATAACATTTAACACAAATTTTGATCGTAGGATGAGAATTAGATGCAATGTTAACTTATTTGGATTGATGCATTGTTAACATTGCTGTTGTGATGGGTTGCTGACATGTGGTTTTGGTACATAATTGAGGAGGGAGAATATCATGTTGATTCTTGAATGACATTGAAAATAAGAGTATGAAAGGGACTCTTGAAAAAGGTATGCATGTATATAATGCAGTTTTTAATTATGATAAAGATAGTGGTAGGATAGATAGGAATGCAGTTTGACCAA
>JAXCGZ010009506.1:110000-166189 GCA_037179515.1 Halocaridina rubra
TTGAAGTCCCCACTTACGTTTATGCATAGCATAGAGAGTCAGCCTGTCTTTCATTGGCTTGTGTTTTGACCATGCTTTTCCTTCTTTAGTGATGTAGGTTCACTCTGGCATATTTTTCCAAAATAGGCCTTGTACCAGAACTTAGTTGAGCTGGTTTGCTCCCCCAGTAGGTGGAAAAGGAGTAAAAAAAAAATTTCAATTTCCTTCTGTAGCCATCTGCATATTCAGAATATTCCCGTGCTTCCCGTGCAATAGAATCATATATATATATATATATATATATATATATATATATATATATATATATATATATATATATATATATATATATATATATATATATATATATATATATATATATATATATTAGTGACCCCAACCCACGAATTTAATCCATTCCCAAAACCTCTTTGTGGGATGGTTTGTTTGTGGGTTGGATTTATTTTTCCCATTGAAAAGCATGTAAATTTAATTAATCCATTCCTAGTCACAGTAAATATTCATTTCAAATTTTTCTAGCCAGTATAAACATGAAATATAATACAGGTTATATGCATTTCATCTGTAAAAGGAAATTCACACATTAATAATAGAAAGGAATTCTACTCAACTAAAATAAAACATGGTACAGCACTGTATATATTTATCTCTGTGGATGATTGTTGCTGGCATACATGGATGATGGTGGAGGAGGAAGAGGACTACTCTTTCGATTTTGCCATGTCCTACTGCATGGCGATATCAGAAACATGAACTCCATATTCATGCTTAGAAATTATTTCATTCTTAGTTTCCACTGTTATGCATCTTAGGAGCCATAACAAGGGGTAGCTTAAAGTCAAAGCAAAGGAAAATAAAGCAAGAACTACGAACAGATCACGAAAGAAGTACACAGTGCTGGCACCAATGCAGTACTGAGAGCTGGCGAGCAGGAAACGTGGTCACCTGGTCGACATGTGTTCGTGGGTTGTTTTTTTGTTTGTGGTTTGGGGTCAAAGTTTCTTTGAAATTTTGTTTGTGGGTTGGGATCACCTCTGTGTATATATATATATATATATATATATATATATATATATATATATATATATATATATATATATATATATATATATATATATATTATATATACTTTTGTTAAAGATTTTTGTTTACTGTCTTTCTTTCAAAGCACCTGCAGTTTTACTGTAGCTCAGAGGAAAAAATTTTATTGGAACAGCCTACCTTCACTTTATCAACAGCTTTCCTCTCTTATCAACTTCATAACTGCCTTATCTACATCCAATTTAATATGTATGGATAGTGCAAATTCAAACTGCCAATCATATTCCAAATGAAGTTGAACCAATGCTGTATACAGTCTTTTTGTAGTTTTTTGAATCGATATGTCTGTAATCTTACAAGTGCAAACTGCATGCATTGTAATTGCTTTTTAGCTGATCATTGACGAATGCTCATTACAAGGAGTTTTACAAGGACAGAATTAATATCTCATAGTCCTTACGAGCCATACCAAGGAGGTATTTTATATTTACATGGTAATATACATACCCAGTACATACTCATCCTTGTGTGTGTGTGTGCAGGATTCTTTCTAAATTTCTATTGAAGTATTCTATGGTAGTGCTGTTAACAACACTGTCTGAAAGTTGATTCCAGGTAGAGTAGATCTTGTACTTTGAAGACTTTTTCACATATGCTAGAGTTAACCTCTTAATAGCTACGTTCCAGCCATTGTTGTGAGTTGAAGTCATATTCAGACAGAACAGTATTTTGTGGTCAGCATTGTCAAACCCATTCAGTATTTTATAAATACTTTCATGAGCAGACTTCTCAGTCCGTGATTTTCTAATGAGAACAGTTCCAGAGCCTTAATTCAAGCATGGTAACTAAGTCTCCTGATAGATGGGCTAAGTTTCGTAGCCCTTGCCTGATCTCTTAATTCAGTCTATGTCTTTCCTAATTGTAGGTAACATACTATTGCTTAATGACCCCCTTCATAGGCACATATCAAGATTATTTCAATATTTGAAGAAATAAGATGCACCAGTGGGGGTAAACCTGCTGCTGCTGTCAGGTCTTATAGCAGTAGATCCTTGTCCTCCTAACTCTTTGAATGATCTAAACTGGGTGGTGGAGGGGGACTTGTGGCAGCTTTTTATCCCCAAGGAAATAAGAGGAGTTATTAAGGTGTATTAGCTTGTGGTGAATGAATGTGCTTTGATATAATGTGTCAGAATGATACATATTGGAACTTTATCACAGTCATTACTGGAACTTTATCACAGTCATTGATTGGTTTACACTTAGTATGAAAATGTTTTGCAAGATTTTTTCTCTCATATTTTGATAGTAGTTTACAGTTTCGACTAGCTTAAAATAGATAATACACTGTGTTGACATTATTCCATTTATATGTGTGTAAATATGGATTTGTGGCATCAAAGAAAAGGGTGTCTTACTTAGGGACGCCATATAGGCTTGGTGCTATTATTTCCTACAGTTATATTGAATGGCAAAATGAAGTCTGTTTAAGTTCATGAAATTTTATTCCTTATAATAGGGCTTAGGAGGTTTATTCATGTAATAACTAATAATCTAAATTTTTACTGTCAGTTTGACTACACATATACTGATGCTTTCATTTTTTTAAAACATGAGGTATTTATGGACCTTAATTGAGGAAACGAAATAGCTGCGTACAATACACTATAAAGTTTTCCTTATTGAGTTGAACTTCCATTAACCCTCTCGTGCACGGTGATGCCAATGGAGTGTATACATTTTTAGGGCCTAAGTGCACCATGACGCCATTGGCATCCATTTGAACAAAATATTATTTTTTAAATAGTTACATTCACACCAATGGCATAATTTTTTGGTTGAGCATGAGTTTCTTCGCTCGCTCTTGAATGAACTAATTAGCAACCCTCTTCACTGACATGGCTATGAGGGCGAGGCATAAAACATAGACAACTTCCGTCTCCCTCGCTCATTACTCAGACTGTACATCTCTTTATGCGCCCACTTTCTTCCATGACCATAAATGATCCTGTGAATTATTGTTTCTGTTTTATTGATTCGTGAAAAACTACAACAAAAATCAAAGTCATTGATGTACTATGTATAATGATAAATGTAGGTTTGGGGGAGGAAAATAGCTGAGAAACAAGATATCTCGGCACACTAAAAACCTGCCAACCATAGACAGGCTTCCACAAATGACCACGGAAAAGAAAACTCATTGAAACTTATGGTGCGCGAGAGGGTTAACAATGATTGCATGCATTGAAAACTAATTAACTAATCAGGGGATAGAAATCACATTGATAATTTGTTTTTTAATGCTTGATATTGAGTATTAATAAAGAATAAGTGCACATACTGTAATGCACTCTCATGTCTCGGCAGGTTATTTATTGGCAAAAACCCTTATTGGAAGCCTCCATCTGTGGAGTCCACTTTTTGGCTTATTCAGAAATTCTTATTGATCTGTCTTTTCTTCTCTGCCCTATAATTATCATTATTATATTTTCCTGTTGTAAGATTTGACTACAGAGGATAGGGAAAATAGCTTGATGGTGTTCTCTCTCTCTCTTTCTCTCTTCCTTGATGGCTTTCCGTTTTACAGTACACTTGTAAGAAGAGATGTTTGGGCAGGGAATTAAATTAACAACTCCACTTTTATGCTACCTCTTTTTTTTTTCTTTTTTTTTTATAGTTACAGTCATTAGAACTTGCCTGGCTGCTGCACTGACTTAATATGCGTAAAGAGAATTATTATTGGTCTTGATCATTTTAATAATAGTGTAATTTTTAATGTTCTCTAGGTATGTTGTTTTCCATGCTCTCTCCACCTGTAATCTTTTTGTATTAGTAGTTAATTAAATTTCCAACTGATATGACCAGCCTATTATATTTTATTCAACCCTTGTTGCCAAAATTATCATGAGCAACTTTTTTTTTTTATCTATCCCATGACATGAGGCAGAACTTTTTTACCTGATATTATCTGTGCATCCCATCATGAGTGTCTCTCTTCATAGAAGGCATAGCCAAAACAAAAATGAGTCTCTGTCACAAAAAAGAGTCTCTGTCACAAAAAAGACAGAAGTAATAGTTCCAGCCACAAGCTCATGCTGGTGAGTCCATTTAAAAGGCTGATGAGCACTGGAGGTTTATGCCCCAGCTTCTGGAGAATTCAGAATTAACGGACCTCCTTTCTATGGTCTTACCAAGCCGCCCTCTTCATTCAGTTTTCCAAGACTAAACTTTTAAGAAGTAAATGGGGAAAGAGGACGGGCATTGACAGGTTGCATTGGAATTCAGAAAAATAAGCTTTTTCCTTTTCGAGCTGCTTTTTGCTATTTTGTCTACATGCATCCCATTAAGAATTCAGTAAATATAGAAACTAAGGAGGGTGGAAGGGGATTCTAGATTCTTAGAAAAAGATAGACTCCTGGCTAGTACAGTGGTAACGCACTGGCCTCGCATTTGTGAGGTCGATGGATCGCGCCTCGTCCAGGCAAGAGAGTTTAAGCTGTTTACTGGGGAGGTTACTGCTGTGGCTGGTCACCACGGTGGGAGGTTGGGGCCTGTGCCGGCTGGCGACCGCCCTATGGGTCCTCCATGACCCGTTCCACCCATCCGTGGGTGGAGAATCTAAAACTACTAAACTACATTAGAAAAAGATAGAACTCATTATGAGCTTGTTTGTTTATTTCAGATATAGTAATATTAAGCAGTAGGGTTATCCCCTAAACAACCACTGTAGTGATTTGTACCACAAAGTAAATACAATAGTACATGCAAAGAGGCTGTTAGAATATTTTATTCGATTGTATATTATAAGTGGTGCATGCAAACATGTGGTAACATCAAGATAAAATAAGTAGATAACACTTGACACCAGTATAGATGTGGGATTAAATGGGTCATACAAATAACAAGCTATAATAAGGAACATGGGGTAATACTGATCTCCCCTGAAGTACTTGCAGGTGGTTAAGTTAACACAATACACAGATGAGTAAATACGGTTTAGACTCTGAAGATTAGTACACTAACTTATAGTGGATAAGGCAAATGATTTGCATAAGACACTGGAACAATGCACTTCCGTTAAATTCCTTTTAGACATTGATTTTTAATTTGTGATGATTCAGTGCGGGTGATCACGCTGACATTAATATCCATTAAAGAGTGATTCACAAAAACATTATCATTAGACTATCTTGTGGCATTGTAAATGCTCTAAGAGTATATGTCAATGAAAAAGTTGAATGCATATGTAGTGACAGTTTCACTTATGTCGTGGAAGACTTTACATTTTAATTGGGATAGCTTTATTGGAGGGAATAGGAGCTCAAGGCAAGTGTATTTATCAATTTCTCCCTTTGAATGGGTGTGGAAAGAAAACCTGTTTTGAATTTGGAGCCAAATATTTGGTAGATTTTTAAACCGTTCATTTGCAGAACCTAATTGTACTGGAATCATTTAATAATGATTGCCATCCTGCAGTTTTGGAAATTCATTCTTTGGCAAAAAGATCGGAATTGACAGGAAAGTTATTGGGGACCGTTAATTCATTGATTATGCAGACCAAGGTAAGGGAGATGAGGAACATGGCTTTGGCCAAAATGTTGGAATGTGAAGCCTTGGATGTGTAGCACCGTGATTCCAGTAGCCCTAACACTATCAGGTTCCCTTTATGAGGTTGGGAGACGATTAGAAGGCTTTATCTATGATTGTCTCTTCATGAGCTCAACAACCACTGTGCCAGAGTCATCTATATTGAAGCAGTGGTGTATGGGCTTAGCCAAGGCTGTTTTATAAACAATCATCACATTTAAAAGCTTCTTTGATGTAAATAGAAATTGGAAAAAATTATTCAAATAGTGATCATGGTTATTTTTTTTCACTTGAATAAAGCCGTTAAAGGTTGATTAGGCAGTTGCGTATTGTGTTCTTGTAGATTTGCTTCTATGATGAAGATGAGGAACAATTCAAAGTTACAGACCCTTCCTTCTGAGTTATGACTGTTTTTTCCAACAACACTTTGCAGGTTAGCCTCCTTCAAAGTTCCAGAAACCTTGCCTAGTTGGGTCATAAAAGGGCTATCAGCACTGCTCAACCTCAGAATGATTAAAAATCTCCAAACCTTCAATAATAGTTGGTTCATCGGACAATATACATAGATTGTCTTCCATCAATTCAAATTCATTGCTACCAATTTTTGGTCTCTGATTGGTAGGGTATACTCGCTCCGTATTTTCTTTCTGCTGTGGCTAATAAGTTCATCTGAGATTTTTGAACCTGTTTTCTGAGTTATAGAAGCAATACCTGGCCAAGTGAGCTCTCTGATTGGAGACAGCTTTAGCGAGACAGACAGTATGCAATGATGTCTTTGATGCCTTCTATGTGATATGCTGAATGGTTATTATCCTTTTCCTCATCAGTATGTTTAATGCTAGTACCCACTGATTAAAGGCTTATGACCGAAACGAGCCTCCTCTTTTTTAATGCATTGTACATCAATCTTGATGTTGCAGTGGAACCTTGTATGAGAATGATTCTTCACTCTTACGTTTCCGAGGCAATGTACACTGCTATCAA
This sequence comes from Halocaridina rubra, assembly GCA_037179515.1. NCBI lineage: Eukaryota > Metazoa > Arthropoda > Malacostraca > Decapoda > Atyidae > Halocaridina > Halocaridina rubra. The sequence continues at coordinate 116,613 of JAXCGZ010009506.1, forward strand.
GTCCTGCTGGCTAGTACAGTGGTAACGCGCTGGCTTCGCATTCACGAGGTCGAAAGATCGGTTCCCGTCCAAGACCGAGAGTTTAAGCTGTTTACTGGCAGGAACTGCTGTGGCAGGGCACCACAGTTGGGGGTTGGGGCTTGCCCCGGCTGACGAATACCCATTGTATTGTAATGGAAATAAAGGTTTATTATTATTATTATTATTATTATTATTATTGTTTATGTGGCTGTGATCTGGATGTGCTGACTAATTTCCTTTTCCGTCCTGGCATGTCTTAGAATGGAAATTGCTCTTCCCTAAAAAGCATTTTGTTATATAGAATTAAATGTATAAAAATATATATGGCACTTATTTTTGAATTATTCATGTACAGTATGTAAATATAAAATAGAGACTTATTTCAGCACAAGGTGGCCTGTCACAATGTCGCCTCTAAATACCTTGGAAAGAATAAGAAATTGTTTGCTAGCAAGCAGGACCTGGGTGGTACCCTAACTTATTGTTTTTAGGTGGAAATAACCTCATAAGTAAAGACTTATTGATAATAACCATAAGGGATATAAGATTGCTAATAAAAAGGGGGAACAAAATAACATAAAGAGATTTAAATTTAAGAAAGAGGTATATATTAGCATATACCCTCGGGAAAACTTTGAAAGAACTATAGGAATCACAATATTTTATCCTGAATTAGATGTGCTTATAGCTGTAACAATTTAATGCTAAAATAATTCTGAGGTAGATAGCTGTAAAGTTTTATTCTAAAAACAAAATAAGATCAGAGCCAATGAGGTTTGACGGACCAGGTAGGAGTAAGTTTTTGTACTGGGTCAAAATTCATATTTATTTTGAAATAGAGGACCAATGACAGCATTTTTAAGAATAACTAGTGAACTTAGTAGTAAATAGGACAATGCTAACTAAAATTATATAAGCATCAGTGATAACTGAATATACAGTACATCATATGACATGAGTATGGCTAATGGCTCTCATAAATGTGGGTTATTCATAGGGGCAGACCCCATAGGGCTCATACATTTGAGGGCAAGGATGCATGGTAGAGAAGACCTTTGTCTTCATATATCACACATGGTGCAAAGTTGAGGGGTTGGAATTAGGTCTATATTCTACTAATATCGACAGTCTTGTACTTTTTCACTTCATTCTATATTTTATATACTAAATTTCTTCCTTGTTCTTTGTATTATTTAAGCATATGTATATGTCCAATGTATAGCATTCTGCATAATATAAGGCCATGGAAAAACATAGATACTTGTATGTTACGTGATCTTAAAATAATTAAACGAGGTTTATATGCATGAACAAATGCACCCCCTAGTGGAAGTGTTAGTGTGATGAAGACATTTTTTAAATTATGATTAGGATATATCCCATTAATACAGTATATTCTTGTTGTAGTGTTTTTAGCCTCCTTCCTCAGCAGCCGTGTGTTTTGTATGCCATTCGAACTTTGACATCATTTATATGATCTTAAGTTGTTCTTGAAATAAAGTTTTTCTGGAACTTTTTGTAGTACCCTTAAATAGTAATTTTTTCATATACAATAATCCCTCACTATTTCGCGGTTCACCTATCGCGAATTCAGTGCATCGCAGATTTTTATTTATATATTTTTTTTGGGGGAAACCCCCCCCCCCCCCCCGTGGAAATTCACCTATCGTGGCCGATCCCGGAACCGAACCTCCGCGATAAAGGAGAGGTTACTGTACTGCATACTATTGTTAGCATTTCAAATGCTCCTTAAATTTTACAGCGTTATTGTATTAAAACAGAATTATGCAGACAAATAGTTGAAATGTGTAATATGTATCCTTTTGCTTGACAGGTATGAATATTGGCATTTAAACTAATAGCTAAGAGCCAGTAATTACACAGAGTTGGAGCTCATATATATTTTATAGTAATAAATCCCTACTGACCTCATATATATTTTGTCTTTCTGATCTTTTTTTTTACAGAAATTGAAGTCATAAACACTATATATTATTATTATTATTATTATTATCATTATTATAAGGCATTTGTGTGTGGATCATTATGTTTTTAAGAGCACTGTGTATGGTATGATCTTAATAAGAGTATCTTTATTATTCCCATGGTCATTTTGAAATACATTTAAGCTGTCATGCATTTGACTTGATGTACTAGCATGTTAGTAAAGTCATTGTTTCATACAGTCTTCTCCTCCACAAATACAAATATTATGATAATTTTACATCAACTTACAATTCATATGTCGATAATGATATTGATGAATGTATACCAGATATTTGGAAGTATATTTGTTACTAATCGTAAATTTTCTACTTAGATTGGGTTTTTTAGAGAATTTTTTTTTGTATAATAAATGTTTTCCATTTTCAAATGGTTTGGGGTATTATATATTTTTTCCTCAGGTTGTGTGTAGATGTATTGGATTTTTGCAATTAACTCAATATGTTAAGGTGTTACATCCTTTCTTTGAAAAAATATGCAGTATTTAGGAATCATCACCTTTCATTAGGGATATGATAAGTGCCATTTTATACATATTCCTCTCCTTCCATTATTATATTTTAGTGTATTATTTTTTGCTATTGTTGTACATGTAATTATATAATATTAGATAATTATTATTGCAATTATTATTATTATGATTACTTATTATTATTATTATTATTATTATTATTATCATAAGACAAGCAGTGAGTCCCAAGGTAATTTTAAGAGTTCAGTTTTAAAGTTTGCTTCTTAAAAATTTATATGTGCTTTGCTTAAACCTTCGAGATAGCCAGGTAGAACCTGATGCATGGGATGATTAACATTGAAATAAATTTTATGCGGCAAGCAAACCAAGCTAACCACACATCAGTGCCACAGAGAAGGTACTGAATTCAGGAATAAGAAATTTAACTGCAACCAAGATTTTATCCACTAATCTGAGATAGGAATCTACTGCCGGTGACCAAACTGGGAAGTAATACTTCACACTAAGATGTAAAAACAAACATTTAACAAAATTTTCATAACAGATTTGTTTCCAGAAATCTTAAGATACTACTTGATATTATTTCCTTTTGATAGGTGGTCTGTGAATTAAAGGACTTTCGTCATTTGTTTTATATATATATATATATATATATATATATATATATATATATATATATATATATATATATATATATATATATATATATATATATATATATATATATATATATATATATATATATATATATATATATATATATATATATATATATATATATTCAAACACTCTCCAACTTAAAACCGAGTTAGGCTCCAGACTTCTGTTCGTAGGTAGAATTGTTTGTAAGTTATACTTTAGTAAAAAAATCGAGTTAGGCTCCAGACATCTGTTCGTAGGTAGAATTGTTTGTAAGTTGTACCTAAATAAAAAAAAAAAAGTACTGTACAGTACATACATATACAGTACTTAGGGTAAAGACTTTTTTTTTTTCAAATGCTTTTGACCCCAGGACGGGCCAAAACAATTATAAAATAAAACAGCCCTCATTGGGCCTCTTCATGGAGAATATTTAAAGTAAAGAGAAACAGATGGAGAGTGTAATGACTTGTCAGCTGAGAAGGGATAATGAGAGATGTGTAATGAATAGTCAAGAATATTCACTGTAGATGTAGGCATAGAAAAAGAACTGTAACTGAAGGACTGTCCTATTTAAGTTCAAAAACCTTCAGCTACTTAATTATTACATAAATCAAAAAGTATACAATGTTAATGAATATCAATATAGTAAGAATACAGTATAGTACAGTTATTCATACATTGATACATGGACAGGTTTATGTTCGTAGCTGTGAATGTTTGTAACTCGGCTGTTCATAGGTAGGGGAACTTCTGTGTATATATATATATATATATATATATATATATATATATATATATATATATATATATATATATATATATATATATATATATATATATATACACACAGGGGGTCCCTGTTTTACTTCAGGGTTCCATTCCTGATAACTGACTTAAACCAGATATCGATGTAAGTCGGATAACGCTTAAATTCGAACCTAGGTCCCCCACCATTGCTAAAAATACTCTAAAACTTAGAAAAATAACCTAAGTTCTTAATTTAATACATGAAAATAGTTATAGTACACTATACAGTATTGCTTACCTTTACTACTGTGGTTGGTTTGCATCTGGACGACTGGTTTGCCGAAAATTTGATTTATTAATTATTTATTGGTCTCTGATGTAACTGCAGAATGACTTAAAACTGGGACCCCCTCAGGGGGTCCCTGATTTACGTCTTTCGAGTTACGCGTTTCTGCTGTTATGACAGAGGCTCATAAATTATCAATAAATAAATTTTTCAACTTACCTGGCTTGTGTGGTAAATTCAAAGTTCATGTGTTGAAGAGTTTGTGAACCTTCAGATGAATACACATGTAGCAGCACTGTTCTATGCATATATATCAAGTTAATGTCGTTTTTTATTTATTTGTATATATATTTGCTTATTTGAAGGACTTAGATATACTTTATTCACAAAATTACCAAATACATTGCTGTAAATATGATCTTTATGCGAAAAAGTTTGTTGAGGCTGGCGAAAGCATAGTCACACGACATTGTTGTATACGAATACAGTATATCAAGTTATTGGTTTTATATATTTATTTGTTTATGTAATTGGTTATTTGAAGGAATTAGATTTAATTTATTTACAAAATTACCTAATACATAGCTGTAAATACGATCTTTATGCGAAAATGTTTGTTGAGGTTGGACTTTGGAATACGTCTTCAAGTATATAGAAGATAATCAATAAAATGAACTCATGAAAAAAGTTATAGCCAAAAAACGAAACATGTAAAAGGATTATTGAGCAATATCAACCAAAGTATTTATTGATAAAGTAAATATCACCTATGAAGAACTGAAATCTATTATGAAACAAGATATGAAAAGGAAAATTAATGATGTACAAAAAGAGTAAAGTATAAAAATTTACTCCAAATAAAAATAGACATAAAACATGAAGAAAAGCTATATGACAATAGACCAGCATCAGTTATATTTTACAAAACAAGAACAAATATAAATTTTGGAGAAAAAGATAAACCAAAGGGACAGCACAATAAGGACGCATTATTAAGAGAAGCATTGTTGAAAAGGCATTGCTTCTCATCCTCTTGTCCGCCATATTGTTTATCATGCTCATTCGCTCTGATTGCTGACTTTCAACATGATGGAAATTAAGATTTTATTAGTGCTTTTGGCTGGATGACCAGCATCGACGGCCCATCCCAGTGAGCCTCCTGTTGATTCAGGAGAAAGCAAAAAGATAGTTTAATGCAGTGGAAATGGGAGAGAGCATAAGAAAAAGCATCACCCACTTGTTCTTCTACTCATTTGCTGGTGTTAAGCCGTTCGACCCTAAGTTGGATATGGGGGCTGAAGTTATCCAATAGTAAAGGTCAGCAGTACTGCATAGTGTACTTTTACTAGTTTTATATCTTAGATTGAAAACTTCGATTATTTTTCTATGTTTTAGAGTACAGTATTTATTTTTACCATTGATGGGGGACCTAGTTTGGAATTTAGGTGTTTTCTGACTTATGATGAAATCTGGGTTGCGGCAGCTGCCAGGAATGGAACCCTGTCATAAATCAGGGACCTCCTGTGTATATATATATATATATATATATATATATATATATATATATATATATATATATACATACAAATACAGGGGGCCCTCGTTTAACGTCAGGGTTCCGTTCCTTACAGCTGAATTTAGTCAAATTTTGATGTAAGTCGGAACACACCTAAATTCGAACCTAGGGTCCCCAACCTATGTTAAAAATAAATAGTTTAAAACATTGTAAATAAGATGTGTCCTTAATCTATGATAAAAAAAATTCCAAATCTAAGCTTAATAGTATTGCTTACCTTTAAAATGTATCATTAGTAAAACTACACTACAGTATAGTGTATTATAACATACTTCTACTGGTGTGGTTGGCTTGCAAGGGAGGGAGAGACTGGCTTATTAGGATGTGGAAGTTGGAGAGGCAGGTGCTGAGGAAACTGGGGCAGGTGAGTCTGGAGAGGCAAAAGAACATAATGGAGATACTGGGGCACATGATTTTATAGAGGTAGAGGGCACAGGATGTGTTGTTGACAGCTCTGCCTTCACGAAGAATTGGTCGAGGTGGGTCTGGTAAGATACCCTCTTCTTCTCCTCATATATTTCCATGTAACATTGCAGGGAATCAGTGATCACTCTGGTGACCTTTGTGTACTTGGTAGTGTTGGGGTCCGGAGTCTCGAGCTTTGCCAACCCTTCTTTTATCAGGGCAAAAGATTCTTCCAATTCCCTGGTTGTGAATCTCTTGGGCTCTGGGCTTGGTATTTCTTTCTCTTCAATTATATGCTTCTGAGGTTGAATGAGGTTCTCAGCAGATAAATCCTCTCCATGAGATTCCAGCAGCTCTTTTACATCATCAAGCTCCACCTCCAACTTGACCTCCTAACTCAAGACAACTACATTCATGGTGAGAACCTCAACTGTCTACTCAAAGCCATGGAAGTCATTCACAAACTGGGGGCACAGTTTCTTCCTTACCCCATTCAAGTTCATCTGCTCAACTTCCTCCCAAGAAACTGCAATATATTTTACAGCCTGGAGAATATTGTATGACTTCCAGAAGTCCTTGAGAATCAAGTTGTTGTCCTTCTTAGTTGCCCTGAGAGCCATATCAATTGTTCTTCGGAGGTAGTAGACCATGAAAGAGGCAGTGACCCATTGATCCATTGGCTGTAACAGGGAAGTGGTATTAGGTGGAAGGTAAACCACCTTTACATTAAGATGAAAGTCATCCAAATGGGGAGTGTGACCAGATTTACTCTAGATCCAGACGAATTCACCTGCTGGCCCACCAAGGCTTGGCCACCCTCATGGGTGGATATCTACAACAACAAGCACTAGCAACACCTTAAAGGGCAAGCTCTTGAAGGCGTAGTGCCTCTCCATTTCTGGCAAAAAATGGTTGTTGAACCAGTCTTCAAATATCTGAAGGGTTATGCAAGACTTCTTGTTCGACTTTCAGACAACTGGCAGTTTACCCTTCCAAATTACCAAGAGTGCGTTTGAATTTTCTGCCAAGTAAACCAGCAAGGGCTTCAGCTTGCAATCTCCAGCAGCATTAACCCCCAAAAGCAAAGTCAATCTCTCCTTGCTGACTATTGCCTGGTGCTGTTTTCTCCTCCTTGTCAATGTACATACGACTGTGCATATGCTTCCAAAACAAGCCAGACTCATCAATGGTAAATTCGTGTTTGACACGGTAGCCTCGCTCTTTAATTATTTCTGCTAACACACTGGGAAACTTGCTGCTTTCACATCACTAGCAGCTTCACCTTGTACCCTTAGGTTATGCAAATTAGCACAACCCCTACTGGACACAAACTCTTCACTTTCACTTCCTCCTTTTCACTTTTCATGGCATCGAACAATTTTTTAGCTTTTTGTTATTTCAACATAAGGCTTCCTAGGATACGCTGTTGATGCTGGTTATCAAGCCAAAGCACTAGCAGTCTTTCCATCTCACTCATAAGGCCACTACGCAGCTTAGTAATCACTGTGGTTATCATAGGAGCAGAACCTTTCGCATGTGTAAGGATGCAATCTTTATCTTTAATGAACGTCGCCATTGTCAAATAGGCTATGCCCAGTGATCAACCATGTTCATAGTAGTTTCTCCCTTTTCCGAGCATTTTACTATTTCAGCTTTAATTTCCATGATGATGGCTTTCCTTTTCTTCGCAGCACTGCCATCAGAAATATCACCACCATGCTTGAGAGACATAGTAAGGTCAATTACGAGCGAAACCAACAAGAGAGCAGATGAGAGCAATAACAATATGTCATGTGAGAGTAAAGTGAGCGATGGTACTTCTTCATGGTCTAATGACGTGTGATGACGTATTCTTTTGCGACGCTCAAAGATATATTTTGCATTAAGATCGTGTGTACGGCTATGTATTTGGTAATTTTGTAAATTAAATCTAATTCCATCAAATAATCTAATAAATATTTTAAACCATTAATTTGATATATACGTATATAACAGTGTCGATGACAACGTATTTGTCCGCCGCGTTCAACAAGTAGTTCAGCATAAAATTGTACTTACACGTATGTGTTTTGTAATATTGTAAATAAATTCAATATCATCCTTCAGGTGACCAAATACTTAAAGAAATAAGTAATTAAGCCATTAACTTTATGTATACTAATACAGCAGTGCTGCTAGCTGTGTATTTGTCTGCCATGCTCACAAACTGTCCAGTGCACTTAGTTTGAATTTACCACACAAGCCAGGTAGGTAGAAAAATTGATTATTAATTTATGGGACTCTGTTGTAATGGTGGAACATCATAAGTCAGGGACTGCGTAAGCTTGGGACCCCCTGTATGTGTAAATGAAGGTAGAGATTGGCACTAGGATATATATATGGATATTTAAGTGTAGACTGATGTAAGTGAAAATAAAAGTGATACGCAAAAATTCAGAAGGGGACTGAACAATAGTATGCATAAGATTGAGAATGCAAAAATATTAATAAATAGTGATATTTATGTTGAAATATGAGAGCAGTGGTGGAGATTTGAAGCATCTGAAATATATGTATAATGAATTTCTTATAGATCTGGAAGCATAGAGAGGATGTACCCACAGCAAAGGCTGCCTCTTCAATATAGGATGACCTGCAAATACACTTGATAAAGAACTGTTAATATAGAAGGAAAGGGTGTGTCTGTGTTTGTAGCTAAGTATGTGTAGTGAAGAGGATGTAAATAATACAGTCGTTATTGGATTGATATTACACTCCTCTATCCAATGTATTATAATGGTAGAATGTAGGATTGAAGAGAGATGGGGACATACTTGCAAAGGATCATAGTATTTGGAGAGGATTCAATTTTATACATAGAGCAAGTGAATGTAATGAAGTGGTGAATATACTGTATAGTAAATGAATGTAATGAAATACTAAATGTAAGCAGGTGGCAACTAACTGTATAATACTAGAAGAGTTCATGTGCATTGAATATAAGATTGTATAAGGTATTGGTTAGATCCAATTTGAAAATTAGCACATACAGTATTGTATCATTGGTTTTCATGCTGTTCAAAAATACATAAAAGTGCTGGAGGATGGTCAGCAGAGAGCTGTACATTAATTTTTTTATTTGCTCTCTTTTAAATTAGAATATGTAATTCTATATACTAAATAGTTTTTCTCAGAATTATGTACAATTTAATAGAAATTTTGGAATGAACTAGTAATTAACAGACATTTAGTAGTAGATGGGACTAACTAATTTGAATAAGTTTTTGTCATGTCCAGAAAGTAATGAGCTTAGTTCATATAGCAAGTATTTAAAAGAAGCAAATTTTTTGTCTTTTGGACTGACCTTCTAAGCTAGTGGAAACTAAAAACTGGAATGTTTTGTACAAAAAGAGTTTTGGAGCATTCTCTAGATTTTTATCATAAATATGACTTAGTTCAAGTGTTGCTGTACATTTCAGCTATTTTTTGTGTGGGATTAATGAAATAACTTGGAGTAAGGGAGAAAAACTTGAAGATTAGAAAAAATTTCTTGACTGAAAGCTTTGTCAGAGTAAGAGATTACTGGAAAGAAGTGAAAGAAAGAAGAAAGGTGATTATTAAATTGAATTAAATACACTACAAAGCAATGTACCTCGAGAATATTTAGGAAACTATTGCAATTGATAAGAAGGAAGAATTACTGCAGTCTTGCTTGGGATTTGAATAGGGAAGTGGCATACTATATATATATATATATATATATATATATATATATATATATATATATATATATATATATATATATATATATATATATATATATATATATATATATATATATATATATATCAGTAATGAGACAGTGAAATTCTGTTAGTAAAGGTAAGTAGATGGATGCAGACTGCATATGTGAACTATTCTTTGAGGATTAAATAGATCTTTTATAATCTTACAGTTATGCCAGGGCTATGCAAATGAGGAGAGTATTTGGGGTATTAACCTCTTGAGTGTAATTTTTCAAGTTATTTATATGTTTGAATTTTAGGTTTATGATGGTAATGGACAAAGTTTTAAGAAGTATTCTTTAGAAAGCATAGGAGAAACTGTTCTTATTTACTTTTTTACATTTGTTCTATGAATTCGTCAATTTTCAACCTAGTTTTTCTAAGATTTGACAGGAAGGCTTTGTAAAATTATGTTATGTGAATATGGGTTCAGACATAAATTTACTCCTGATAGTGTCATATCTCACTGCCCTGGCAGTTTATAAGTAGGATATTTTATGTACGTTGGAATGGGTCATAAATATTATACTTTTTTATGATGCTTATATTCTTCTCATAATTCTATAAAGGATATTAAGAGGTTGTCTTAAAAAATGAGTATGACCAGTTTTTACAGAAGTGACGATGAAATGGTAATAAGCTTATGTTTTGAGTGTCTTTATTTTTCTGAATTTATTTTCGTTGTGGACAGGAATTGCATGATGACATGGGTCCAACCAAATATACACATGATATTACATACTATGAAATTTTCAACTTTTTTTATATGGCTGATGTGTTAATAATTTAGTAAAGGGGGGTACAGACGATCATTATTACTGTTAGTAAAAATACTGACACTCTTCTATTGGTGTGAACTACTACGTCCATATGATGGACACACCAACAGTAATAATGACAGTACAAGGAAATACTGTCAGTAATATTGATCGTCTGTTTAGCCCTTAACAATCTTGGGACACCCAGTATTCCAGGTACTCAGTAAACTTTCATAGGACCATTCAAGACTCTATTTATGAAAATAAAGTTTATGGTGCCTATAGAATTCATTTATAATGCATTTTGCACACTGTTTTCATACTGTTATTTACAAATATGTCTTACTTTTTAGAATTTTTGTCTGACCATGCAGTGGAGAGGACACTGAAAATTCACAATGATAGAGTTGTATGACTTGGTCAGAGAATCTAGCCAAAGAATCTGTGCTGGTATTGCTAGCTTGTGAACTTAGAGTGGGGTTTTAGTTTTACAAAAGCTCTCTTCATTTTTTGTTCTCAAAGTATAATATTGTCAAGAGCAAATTTGCAGACTCCACACATGCTATTGCAGTACGTTTGTGCTCCTATCCTAAATTAAGGATAGGGAAAACTGATGTAGTTGCACAGAGCAATGCATATTGATATGTGTTGTGGGATAACGACACTTAAAGCAGAGCTCTGCACAGATGAAATATGTAAAGGAAGTAAGACTTAAAATTATTTTATACTATCTGCCAACATTGTTTTTACAAGATGTGCTTCTAAAGAAACTATTTATAACATCGGCAGTTATCTCAATACGTAGTCATGTAGATAATTTCACAATTGGTTATCAAAGATTTCATGTGACAATCTATCCTTGTACCTACAGTGACCTTTCTTAGGGACTCAGGGCTGTTTTGGCCAAGCAGCCTAGGGAAAGCCAAAACAACAACAGCATACTATAAATTATTAGGTTTAATAAACACATGTCTCTTTACACTTGTTTTATTACTATGTTAATGATAACCAGAGAATTTGTCTCTCTTCCAGGAAATAATTCGTTTGAATGATGATGCCTGTATCAGAGAAAATGTGAAAACTATCAGTTGATAAAAATTGAGAATGCATAAAATACGTAATTTAAATATTATTTTTAAACTCAGAGCATACAGTTCTAGGATTGTCATATAACAAATACAGAACCCAATAGTTAATTATTCTCTATTTCTAAAGGGTTTCTCTAATATTGAATATTTATTTAATAAAAATGTGATTATAGCAAATTATATTTTAAAGTATTTTTGAAATTAGCATTATTCACTTTGCGAGTTGATTGGAATTACTGTTTATACGTATACATATTCTTTTAAGCATATTCGTAAGCATAATGTGTGTTTGGAAAGTAGATTACTTGAATAAAGGGTCATAAAGCCAAATGAATGCTCTGGTTGAGGAATAGGAATCATAGAGTCTCGATTTTGTTGTTTTTTCTTGATATGTTGTGCCTTTTGGTATATTCTGAGTGTGCTGGAAGCCAGCATTTTAGTTTTCATACACTACCTTGGTCATTCTTACTTACCATGTATTAATAAGTCGTACGTATGTGGAGATTATAATACTGTGTTAATCAAATTTAAAGTTTTGTTTTTTATACAAAATTATATTGCAATCACTTCTTTGAGTTGAAAGTATTGTTACATGATAGTTGTCTTTTGTTCTAGCAAGAATATATCCAAAACAGAACTGACTTTTATTTTACAACGATTATAGATTGCCATAAAATCAGGGTCCAATCTATTGTGCTAGAGGTTTCTGTGGCTAAGATAATGAGTGCTGAAGTCACATCAACGATGTCATATTTCCCATATGATCTTGCTCTCCTCCACTGACTAAATTATCAATGAATTAAAAGGATTTCTATTACTAATCCCTTCACTCTGCATATATTTTAAATGTTGTTGTGCTTGATTTTTTTAACTGTTCTCATATATGCATAACACTTTTTGTAATATTGGTCTGAAGGGATATGCCAGCGGACCAGGTTTCTTTATAATTACCATTTCAGCAAGTATAGTATATTATATTGTAATCTAACATAAGTTTTATATTTGTATTCAGCTCTTTCAGAGATGTCTTACCAAAGTCCTGAACATAGAATTATGGCGCCTTTATGTGACCTATGTCAAAGAAACCAAATCCAGTCTTCAAGCTTATAGGTAAAGTGAATAATGTGCTGTACAAATTTACTCATCTAGTGATATTTTGCAAACATAATATTTGTAGGAATATTTTTATTATAATCCAGAACTAAGATAAAGTTTATGTTGCTGTAATAGTTGCTAGTTTGTATGTGTGACTTTTTAAAGTATTGTAAATTGCTACTAAAATATTCTTTATATAGAATATATATTCTTTATAGGTAAAGTGAATAATGTGCTGTACAAATTTACTCATCTAGTGATATTTTGCAAACATAATATTTGTAGGAATATTTTTATTATAATCCAGAACTAAGATAAAGTTTATGTTGCTGTAATTGTTGCTAGTTTGTATGTGTGACTTTTTAAAGTATTGTAAATTGCTACTAAAATATTCTTTATTGTTTAGGAATTTTGATTGCCCCTTTTGTCAGTTTTTACCCTTATTCTTTTAATGTGCAAGTTAGAGAGACTTCATCCAATTGCACTGTTTTACAATTTTCAGAGAAAAATTGTCTCAGGCCTATGAATTTGCATTAGAAAAGATTGGAATGGATTACAACTCATACACCTTATGGAATGACAATGCTAATTTGCTCAAGAGTGTTGAAGTAGTGGGTTCATATGCTGAGAATCAGAAGATTATGGCAGTGCGGAAGGTAAAATACTACAGAATTTATTATGATGAATCAAGGAAATCATTTATATTCCTTCCTCTTGAAATCTTTAACTTGATATCAGAGTTCTTTGTACTACATAGACATTTTTTTATCATCAGCACATAGAAGTAGCCTTTTGAATAGAGAAAATATCCACACTTTTGTACTAAATCATATTTATATGAAGATTATACGCCAAGTTTCATTTCATACTAAAACCATCTTCAGAGAACCAGAACAGTGGACTGAAAAGAAATGTATGACATTAAATTGGTTCCAGTCACCTAAGATGTCTTTTTATTGCTAAATCCTGCTCCAGGGGATCTGAGGCAGTATTCCTTTGGTCACCTTGAGTACTCCATGCGCTTGAAGCGTGGTTAATTATCCTTCCATCTCCTACCCCACCAGATTCAGACGTGTGGTCCTCCCTCTCTTTTTATTTATATTAGAGTTTTGCAAACTGAGTTTTCTGGCTAATAGGTCTTAACCTGCTGGTTAGTACAGTGGTAACGCGCTGGCCTCGCATTCACGAGGTCGAAAGATCGGTTCCCGTCCAAGACCGAGAGTTTAAGCTGTTTACTGGCAGGAACTGCTGTGGTTGGACACCACAGTGGGGGGTTGGGGCTTGCCCTGGCTGACGAATACCCATTGTATTGAAATGGAAATAAAGTTTGTTGTTTAAAGTAAATCTCCTGTTATTAAGAAAAGTGGAATTAGAGTTAATTATATCCCTTTCAACAAGTCTTTTCTTTTGAGTAACATTTATGTACCAAGTTGCTATTATTAGGATTAATTGTATGGTAATACAGTATTTTCAAACATGCCTAACAACAACTCTTTTTATTCAAATTAATTTTACCTGCCCTTTCCTGTTATTGAACTCTAATATTTACTCCCCTACATGTCTTTCTTACATAATTTGTAAGATTGGGTATTTACCCCATTGCCATAACCTGTTCTTGTAAATTTTCTAACCTACTCTGTTATAAAAATTTAAAGAAAACCTGGAAAACCGTCAATATCTGTTCATTTTCTTTCTAGCAAATAGAAAATAAGTGAGGCATATAGTAGGCTTAAAAGTTTTTTGTAGGAATTCCATATTTCTTTTTTTATTTAAGCATAGAAAATTCGCTTTGCCTTGCCATATGCTTCTGTAATAAGCCAGTTATGATGGGTTAAAGATTTTAAATATTTGAATAGATAATTACACACACTCTCAATATAAAATGGACTACATATTCAAGAACTAAGGAAAATAGTCTCTGTCACACCCATCTTAACTTGGTATGAGTGTAAAGAAAAGAAAGGAATGAAATTGTTAGTGTGAGTGGCATTACGAAGAACACTGAGCATGCTACACCATTTTCATCAACTCTAATTTCTGTATTTGACAAAGAATCTTATTATTTTAACTGTATTAATTGTTGAATTCTGCTGAATAAGTCAAGTTATTAATTTTCTTCATAGACACCACGTATTCATTAAAATCCCTAGGAAATGCGACAAAGTTTTTTTTATATATATATACTCCAGGACGGGCAAAAAAAAAAAGAAATAAGAAATCTGTCCTCATTGAGCCTGGGCACGAAGAAAACATTAAGTAAAAAGAAACAGGTGGGAGTGTTGTGGGTTGTCAGATGTGAAAGGATAACAAGAGATCTGTAACGAATATCCAAGAATATTCGATGTTGATGTAGGCATAGAAAGAGAACCATAATTGAAGGAAGACTTAACATCGAACTGTCCTGGACAGTCTTATTTAAGTCCACAAGACTCTGCAGAGCTAACCGAATGATGGGTTAACCCCCCCCCCCTGCATATCAGTTTTGGGAACAAGACATATTATAGAAAATTCCATCTGTAAGTTAGCAATTATGGGTGAGAGAATTTTCCCTTGGAAATGACAAATTTCCACTAATACAGAGTGGTACATAACTCTTTGCTAGGAAGAAAGCCATGCATTATATATTTTTGTTATTTTCTAACTTTGTTCGTCAGAGCTTTCCATACATAGTTTGTTGATTGGCTTTCTGCTATGGGTTTTGAAGTTGGAGACATTGAAGCTGTATTCTTCAGTTTTACCTAATTTGCTTGAAAGAACAGAGATGTTGAAGGTTTTTGATGAGATGTAATTGATATTACTAACACAGTAGGACTGATCATTTGCAAGAATTGCTTAGATAATGGTGATGGTATGGCATAAGAGGTATATATATTGTACCTTACGACGCTAGTAATGTGGGGAAGACAAGTAAAGGGCTAAATATTAGAATCGCTGGCTTATAAATGAGCTAACATATAGATTTATTTTGCTAAATAGTACTGTAGCTAGGCATAAGCGGGATTATAATCATAAAGTTTATTTTTGTTGTAACCATTTAATATATAAAAGTCATTCAATTTAAAATAGAGGAGTTTTTATGTGGTTTTAATGAGCTTTATTTCTTCTGTTGCTGATAACAAAGGGCTTACATCTGAGGGCCCTTTAACCAGAAAGGGCCAATATAAAAACAAATAAGGTGGGAAGGCCACATTCCTATATCTCTTGGAACAGGGGATGTACGCATCATTGACCTCCTATGATCATACCAGGCACAGAAAGTGACAGATACAGTACCACCTCAAGTTCCCTGGAGCATAGTTTAAGAATGTCAACACATTTCAAGGGACAAAGCTAATCTAATGTTATTAGTTTTCTTCTACAGTTTCCTTCACTTCATTGTTCTGGTTCTGTGAAGATGATTTTGATATGAGCTGCACGAAGAGAGCATATATATTTTAATATTAATAAGATACAGAACACAGATGTGGATGTTTCCTTCTCCGTTTTGTTATATTCAGTTTTTGAATAATTGATAAGTAAATACTAATGTTATTAATATGAATATTTTGAGCAGGTATATCAGCGTGGAATAGTTACCCCTATGGCAAACATAGAGCAGCTGTGGAAGGATTATCTAGATTTTGAAAAAGGTATTAATCCAATTATTGCCGAAAAAATGAACATTGAGAGAGGACGAGATTACATGAATGCAAGAAGAGTGGGTAAGGAGTTAGAAGCTGAGACAAGAGGATTGAATCGGCACTTGCCAAGTGTACCTCCTTCAGGTCTACCTGAAGAGCTTAAGCAGGTAAAACTGTAAATGATTAGAGTGTATATATAGGGAAATTATTCTCAGTAGCTGTTTTGGTACTCAGTTTCTGTCTAATATTCTGATGCTAACTCGAGGATCTTCCGAGTATAGTAATTAGATATTAGTGCAATTTTCATACTTTCCTTATGCAGAAATAAAATCAAAGAATCATTTAATTAATCTATATGCTCTTGTTTGGCGTGTTGTGGTCTTTTGCAGAGTGCCTTTACAGAGTCTTCTGTATATGCATCCTCCTTCAACTTATTACTTAGCTGCAACAATTTGAAAAAAATTGCATTTTGTACACACCTGATTCTTTTACAGATATGAATACAGTTATATTTTGCATATCTTGAATGTTGAAAAGATCAACCTCGTGATAAAGTAATTTTCACAGCCAAGGTTTAGAACTAGCTGATATTTACTTACCTATGCCAAACTACTATATACTGTATACCGTTTTACACCAATTCAGTGTATTCATTAAATGCATCTCACGTTTTTGGATGTCAGTTTTCCCCTGTGTAAAACATCGCTCACTTTAATTCCTTAACTTACATCTGGCTTTAACACCTGATAAACATGATATGTAAATCCTCTTTTTCAGTCTATCATTTACTATTCTTTTAAGTGCCTCACCATGTAAGAAATCTCTTTTCCCCTCTTACCTCCAAACTATTCTGATTTTTCTTACAAATCTTCAGTTTTCTTGTTCCTCGCTCAATAAAAGCAAATATTCCAGACATTCCTATAAAGTATGTACTGAATTTTATTCCTGTATATAGCGATTACTTTGGAAATATAATCTTCTACAGTTTTGATGAGAAAAAATACATGAAAAGGTAATTTAGGGATTGAAAATTGCATTTTTCTAAGTCTTCCTGCACCCTAGCAAGAGTGTCTCCGGGGACTGGCTGTGCCACACATAGGATTAAGTCGCTCAGAAGGTAAAGGTTCCAGTTACATGTTCATGATTGTAACTGATTTACAAGCTGTACAAGCAATAAGAGTTGAGACCCTGAAATCATGGAAATTTCCAAAATATTCACTCCTACCTCGTTTCTTCCGTACTTTAGCTTCCTAATCTCATTTTCCCCACAAAGACTATGCATGAATTTTTAATGAAGATCTTTCATTAGATATAGTTAGTTTCAAAAGACCATTGTTTCATTCATGGCATTCAGGAGGTATAGGTATAAACACCACCTGTCATTGATCCAAGTGACTTACATATTAATCATAGCTACCCTGTTGTTATTATATATATTATTTTTAACAAATATTTGCAAACATGTGGTTACAAAAGAAATTTTTCACTTAGTTTTTCCTATTCTCTGATAGTGTGGAAGGAGATAGGTCCCAGGGGAAAGATCCTGGCATAATCACCTGATGTGGGTCCTTATTTTAATTTTGTCTCCGGAAAATGGAATCCCTATCCATATTTTTAGTACGAGGTATGAAGTAATGCATTTTCATATACTGTGACTCACCAGTATAGTAATACAATATAGTATATACTCTACCTGCTAATAGGAGTGGTGACATAAGCAACTTATTATCAATGACAGAAAAATATTTGGATAAGATAGTAAAGCAGGATACAAAATAAAGTAGGATGAGCTGTTATGAACTCTCCATTAGTAATGGAGTGCTGAATGCGAAGTGTTAGTACAGCCTGTAAAATGGATCACTACTCTGAATGTATGGCTGGAACTCTTTTTGGTTCTGTGTCTTCTTATGACTGACTCGATCCTTGCTTCACCACATCCACCACTGGAGAGCAACTTTAATGGAATGCATGAAGACAAACTGAAAACTTCTCTTAACTTCTCAACCTTTATATTAAATAGGTAAAAGCACTAGTACCAAGGAAACCCTATTATTTTTCAGAAACACATTTTATTTCTGATTATAATTTTACTATTTAGGTTGAAATTTGGAAAAGATACATAAGATGGGAAAAAGACAATCCTCTGCGAACAGATGACCAGACTTTAGTGACGAAACGAGTGCGGTTTGCATATGAACAGTGCTTACTTTGCCTTTCGCATCATCCTGATATTTGGTATGAAGCTGCCCTATTTTTACAAGAATCCTCAAAACTTTTATCAGAGAAAGGTGTATGTATAATTATATTCTTTGTTTACTTGTTTCTAATGATGTAGCTATAGTTTTCTCTGCATTAATTAGGTATTGCTCTTACTTCTCATTTTTGAGAAAGCCAGTATTACAATATTGTATCTCAGTAATTTTATAAAATTTGTAAATGAGCTGCAATTCGTTTCTACTCCATCAGATAGTCTAGCATTTTTCCTTCTCTCTCAGGATGTCAATGCAAGTAAGATATTTAGTGAAGAAGCAGCACAAATTTATGAGAGAGCAATATCTGGTCCTTTGAGGAAAAATCAACTGCTTTATTTTGCCTATGCTGACTTTGAGGAATCACGGTTACGTTATCAAGAAGTACACAAGATATATCAAAGATATATTGAAATGGATGATGTTGACCCAACTCTGGTAAGTTATTATCATCCTATTACTGTATATAAAAAGTTTTAAGCTTTGTCCTTGCAGAAGTAAAAACACTTGTTTAAATAGCCATTTTCTTAATGATACATATATACAGGTATTTTTAATTTTGTGTTATCTATTTTATATGTTGGGGAGTACTGAATATTTGGTCTCATATATTACAGGCTTATATTCAATATCTGAAGTTTGCTCGTCGTGCCGAAGGCATAAAATCCACAAGAGACGTATTCAAGAAAGCTCGAGAAGATATACGAACAAAGTTTCACGTTTTTGTCGCTGCAGCACTGATTGAATATTACTGCACAAAGAATAAGGATATTGCATTCAGAATATTTGAGCTTGGTCTTAAAAAATGCCCAGATAATTCTGATTATATTATGGCATATGTGGACTATCTGTCTCATTTGAATGGTAAGTAGTGTAAAGTTTCCGTTTTAGTTTCAGGAGTTATCATGGGAATTTTGTAAAAAAAAATATAATCACGTCAATCATAAACTTCACCATATCTTGCCACTCTTTTTCTTATGTGTGGGAATTTCTCAATATCTGAAGGTTATGCCTCTTCATTTTACCTGTTGTAATATAAATGAGTGTTCCTAGATGCAAATAAAGAATTAATTATATCATACTGTATACTTGTACGGTATTTTGGAAAATTAGTTATATTCATGGAGGAGTTCTTTCAACTTTTTTCAAGAGATATTGTTTTTGCACAATTTGCTCGCAGTTCTTTCTCTTCTTTTCTCTGTATTTTAACTATCTCTACAATTATTTTTAAATGAGACTTTTTTATCCTCTCAGCTGGAGTAAAATGATCTGTCTGAGTTTTTATTTTTTTTATCAGTTATTTCTCATTTATTTGTGGCGGATGCAACACTGTTCATACTTTTTTATATGTTTGATGTGTAACTCAGAATAATTCTGCTCACATTGTTGTCTTTACATTGATATTTTGTAATTCCCTATCAATAAAGCATTTTTTTTAATATGTAAGAAATGACGTTTATTCTTATTAAGTAGATGACATTTTCAAAATTATTGTGAGTATTGTATGTAATGTTGTAATATTTTCCCCCCAAAATGGGGGAAAATGCCAAGGTAAATATATATATATACTTTTACCCACAGTCTTTTAGGGTACCCACCACCAGAATGCAAACGGCAACCTTTGTATTTAAGCTCAGCATATTTGTATCAGATTTTCCTCTTTTAAATACAGAATGCAGCAACATATCTGTGTGAATATGCACCATCTTTCTTTTGCAGTAATTTCTTTCTAACCTTTTATATATCACGTCTCTCCAATTAGAAATATTGTATCCCCTTCTCTAGCTCATATATATATATATATATATAAATATATATATATATATATATATATATATATATATATATATATATATATATATATATATATATATATATATATATATATATATATATATATATATATATATATATATATATATATATATATATATATATATATATATATATATATATATATATATATATATATATATATATATATATATATATATATATATATATATATATCATTCCTTGTATTAAATTTCTTTAAAACCAAGGCATATAGTTTCATTTTACCAAAACTTTTTCAATCTCGTATCCTTTTGTATCAGCTCCACACCCACATATTCATACATTCCTAGTTTATGAGCAATAGTTTCTTGTCCTAGTGATTCTTTCTCTTTCTCATGGTAAGAAAATGCGAGATAATGATTATCCCATTTAATTGTCACCTACAACTGAAGAGTCATATGGACGTGGAACTCTTTCTTTCACATTACAATGAATACCTTGTAATCACTTTATGTGACAAGCATGCCATATTGAAATAGCATTCTTTATACCTACCATTAGTAATATTCCCTTTAAGCCACCTATGACACAGGGCATGTGAGGGAGAATTGTTTTTAGCCTCACCACACAAGTAGTATATGCATATTACGGTATTTTTAAATATTAGGTACTATCCTGATGAGCTAATAGGACGGCCATAAATGCATATGGAGAACCAATACAGTAGGGCTTCGTTATACCTTGCTTGTCTTTCCCTCTTTCATCAACTGTTTTGTGATGAGAAACAAAGTCTGAAGAAATTGAATTGCCCAATCCCCACTTTGCTCTTCCTCTCTGAGCCTGCTATGACACATTTGCAATAAAGGATGGAATTCTTTCCTTCCCAACCTCACTAACTGCTATATTGCCAATTTTGTATATTTGCAGAGGACAACAACACAAGAGTTTTATTTGAACGTGTACTTACTTCTGGACAGCTGAAAAATGAAGACACGGTAGGGTTATGGAACCGATTTCTTGAGTTTGAATGCAATGTAGGGGACTTAGCTTCAATTGTGAAGGTTGAAAAAAGAAGAGCTCAGGTCTTGCAAAAGGTAACATAAATACTATTTCATCATCTTTTTTCGTTTTTTAAAACAATGCTATATAGTACTAATACAGGGAATCCTTGATATACGGTCAGAGTTCTGTTCCTGAAAAGTTATGTAACCTGAATTTCATTGTAAGTCGGAACACACCTAAATAAACACCTATGCTAATGCAGTATTATAGTTTCTCCCTTGTCCATCCATTTTACTATATATAATTTCACTTTCATGGTGGTGGCTTTCCGTATCTTGCCAAAAATGATCAAATAAGAAGCAAAATAATTTATGGGAGATGTGTTGTAACCACGAAACATCATAATTCAAGGACATAACATGAGGACCCCCTGTATTCACTTTGTTCCATATAATTAGTAATGCCCAATTTATTATTTAAATCACATTATTCACATGTTACTGTAGAATTTTCGTTCTTTACTGCATAAAGGGTTAGTTTTTCTCGAGATTACTGCTACAGGTGTATTTATTATTACTAGTTAAATATGCTGACTTTAAAAAAAACAAGTATTTAAATTTTTTTTATCAGTTACTGTCATTGTGTATTTTATTTTCAAGCTGAAAGAGTTTGAGGGGAAAGATACAGCCCAGTTGGTTGACCGATACAAATTTATGGACCTATATCCTTGCACACCAGCAGAACTTAAGTAAGTGTCGATAATACCAGTAAGGCACTAATTCTTTAATTGTAGATGATATCTATTGTGCTGGAAGAGGGTCATTGTACCTCATAAAGTATGTATATAATGCTTACAGTTTTTTAAAGTGTGTCTATTCAATTTTTATTCTCTCAATTCATTTATTATTCAGTTTAAAAGTCCAAGGTGCATTACTCATGTTAATTTTATACATACATATTGATAGCCCCATTCCCCCTTGTAAGGGAGGTGGCCGAGCCAAGATACACACATGCACTATGATCCACACACACCTCAACCACTCCTCTTAACTCCTTGGGGATAAAGGGTTGCCACATTTCCCCCCCTTCCACCCTGCTTGGGTCAACCACAGTCCAGGCAGACAAGGCTATTCTACAGTGAGGCCTGACAGCCGCAGCTGGTTTACCGCCACAACTTCATCACATGGCAATTCCCCTTACACCTGTCCATCACAGTTCGCTGAGCTAGCAGGTGCAAGAAATATCATTGACCTGTGTCACCTATACACAATCTTCCTCCACTCATTCCTATCTCTTGCACACTCTCTTCCCTGTTCCACTGTCATTCCGAGTGCATCCAATCCTCTTTTCACACCATCCATCCATCTCATTCTAGGTCTTCCTCTTGGCCTAACTGCAACCACATCTGGACTCCACACTCTCTTTGCTATTTGTTCCTCACTCATCCTTTCCATGTGTCCAAACCAACTCAGTACTCTGATCTAACCTATCCGACAGCTTACTTTCAAAACCTGTTCTCTGTATTATCTCATTTCTTACTCTTTCTATTCTAGATACACCAATCATACTTCTCAAACACCTCATCTCCCTCACATGTGACTTGTTCTTTTCATCCTCTCTTACATTCTAAGTCTCTGCTCCATAAAATGCTGCCATCACAATCACACTTTTATGTATCCTTATCTTGGCATTCATTCCCAAATACCGATTTCTCATCGCACTTTTCAACCCACCTAGATATTTACTCGCTTTCTTCACTCTATGACTTACCTCTGCATCCACTCATCCATTCCTTTATACGTGTGACCCCAGGTACTTAAAACTCTCAACTTCTAGCAACTCCCCATTCACTTCTACATTTAATCTGCCAACATTAAGACTCCTCACACACCTCATTACTTTACTTTTCCCAATGTTCACCCGCAACTTCTTCTTTCACACACCCTTACGAACTCAGTCACCAAATGATTCAGTTCATGCTCAGTATCAGCCACTAGTGCTGTGTCATCTTTGAATAGCAATTGATTCAATTTCCACAACCTTCCACACTCACCCACTAATTCTAAGCCTCTGTCTAATACTCTTGCATTTACTTTCCTTACCACTCCATCCACATGCACATTAAACAATCACAGCAACATTACACAACCTCAAACCAAGCATTCATACCATTCATGACTCTCACAAATGCTCTACTATTCACGTAAAAACTCTTCACCGCATTCAGTAAACTTCCACTTACTCCATACTTTTGCAACACACTTCACAACACTGCTTTCTCTAAATTTATAAAGGCCCAAAAAGTGTCCCTACCTTTCTCTAAGAATTTCTCACACACCTGCCTTACTGCAAACACCTGATCCACACATCCTCTTCCTCTTGAAACCACACTGTTCTTCCCCAATCAATCTCTCAGTACCTTTCCTAATTCTCTTAATTAACACTTCCATATACCTTACCAACTACACTCAACAAACTGATTCCTCTAAAACTACTACACTCATTCTTATCTCCTTTCCTTTTACAAAGTGGAACTACAAATGCGCTCCTCCAAACAACTGGGACCCTTTCTTTATTAAAATATATATTCAACAACCAACCATCCATTCTACCTATGCCACCTCATCTTTTAGCAAGCATTCAACATTACACTCATCTATCCCTGGTGCTTTACCTGCTTGCGATGCCAAATGTACCTTCTCTTATTATTTCTCTATCGTTCTCATAACCCAACATTTGCATTCTCAGTTCATTTCCCACAACCACAATCTCTGCCTCTCTATCATCTTCCTCATTTAGCAATTCTTGAATACTCAACCCATCTCTCTCTCACATTTATTTTGTCTACTAGCAATTACCCATCTGCTACCGGACTCACCTTTCTGCACTCTTTTAATTTCCTTCCAGAACATCTTTTTATTCCTTTCAAAATTCTCAGTCAACCTCCTACCCTACTTACATCCGCTTCTCTTGTTACCTCCCTCACCACAAACTTTTCTAACTTCCTCTTTGTACTATGTCCTTCATATTCATCTACATTACCTATCTGCAAGCATACCTCAAATGCCTGCTTCTTTTCAGCCACTACTGCTCTCATCTCCTCATTCCACCATTCACTACCTTTTCTTTTACTTCCACCTGTTAGTCTCCTTCTGCACACTTCATAACTTCCTCTTGAAACCACTCCATTCTTCTTCCACTCTCTCTTCCATTTTCTCTTTCACTGCATTCCACATTCCTCAGACTATCCTTATACTCACAGTCTCTCTCTTTCTTATTCAAGTTACTTACTTTTATCACCTCTCAACCTCTCTCGCTTTTCCTTTTGCTCCACTTTTCTACCACTCTCTCTCTACTTTCCACTAGTAATGCTCAGATATTCCACCACTAGCTCCACTTAGTACATTCACATCTTCCAATCATCCTCCAGTCCACCACAACATATTCCATTAATATTCTGTGTGCTAATCTTCCATTATATACTTTGATCCTTGTAAACTTGTGCACATCCTTTTATATATACAGTATTGGCAATCAATATCTCTCTCTCAATACACATTTCTATCATTTCTCTCCACTCTCAGTCCTACCAGGAACTTTATACTTCCCAATTACACCATCCAGTGTCTCATACCCTATTCTAGCATTCAAATCTCCCATCAACACTACATTCACATTCATTCCCAAGTACTTCCAAAATTCTTATCTTTCTTCCTCACTTCTTTCATTGCCAGGGCTATATGCACTCACAAACGCTCAAACCTCGCATTCCAGTCTTATATTAGCCACTATTATTCAAGATGATATTTCCCTCCATTCCACCACACTTATTTGTCTCTTCCCTTACCAACAGAGCCACTCCCTCTCTTCGTCGCCCTACCACACTCCCAAACGCCACCTCACCATTTCCTCTTATCTTAGTTAATTTTATAATAACTGAAGTTCTGGTTTATATCTATCTATTGTGCATTTTTTTTTTTTTTTTAACAGAGCAATTGGGTACAGAGACATCTCCACTCATGCAATGATAATCAACCCTAATATTCCAAGAGGCCTTTCACTCTATGATTCCCAAGAACCACTATACGCAAGACCAGATTTTGCACAAATGATTCCATTCAAACCTAAAGCAAAGTATATCCCCGGAGAACATCCTGTTAAAGGTATTTATATAAGATACCTATTTAAAAAACGAAGGGGAAAAAAAAAAAAAAAAATATATATATATATATATAATATATATATATATATATATATATATATATATATATATATATATATATATACAGGGGTCCCAGTCTTAAATTGTTTCGCAGTTACATCAGAGACCAAAAATAATTAATGAATTATTATTAAATCAATTTTTCAACATACCAGTCATCCAGATGCAAACCAACCACAGTTGTAGAGGTAATCAATACTGTATAGGGTACTTTAACTCTTTTTATGTTTTAGATTAAGAACTTAGATTATTTTTCTATGTTTTAGAGTATTTATTTTTAGCATTGGTGGGGGACCTAGGT
This sequence comes from Halocaridina rubra, assembly GCA_037179515.1. Lineage (NCBI taxonomy): Eukaryota > Metazoa > Arthropoda > Malacostraca > Decapoda > Atyidae > Halocaridina > Halocaridina rubra. The sequence continues at coordinate 142,641 of JAXCGZ010009506.1, forward strand.
TTGAATTAAGGTGTTTTCCGACTTACATCGAAATTTGGTTAAAGTAAAAATAAAGTACTGTACAATACATACATATACAAAACTGTACAGTACTTAGGCTAAAAACACTTAAATGCCACCTAAACTATAAGATATTTAGAATTAATAAAGTTTAATTCTGTAATAATGCAGTACAGTATTGTAATAACTTCGTTACTACATTGGTAGATAATGAGTAGGTTTTTAGTATCTGTGAATGTTCGTAGCTTAACTATTTGCGAGTAGGAGAGCATCTTACAAACATCCAGAGATACGAACATGTGAAAAGTTCATTGCATATGCAGTGTATTATTATTATGCAGCAAGTTATGAATGGTTCCAGCATTTCAAGAAAAGTGCAAACTTGCATTGTGTGTCTTTGAGATAAGATTCTGCTCATCATGTTCTAATTGTGCCAGATATCAGGTGTATCTGACTAGCAAAATGATTCCTTTACTATGCTACTTTTATATTTGTTATGAAGGCTCTCAGTATTTGAGCATAGAATATAGAGGAAATACTTTTTTTAAGGAAGGAGTGTTTATCCAAAAATACTTCAAATGTCATCGGTGTTTTTTAATCATATTTTCAGTGTTTTCCACATGTTTATTCTTATTCTAATGATATGTGACTTCTTTTACTGTTTACATGTAAAAGATCCTAAACATTGGAAGGCATTTTTAATCATGATTTATTCCAGTGCCCTAAAGCTTCTCCCAGTATCACTATCTAATATGCTTTGGTGACGTAGATTTTTTGTAAACATAATATCATTTACGTTTTCCATTATTATGGTGCTAAAGTAATTTCTTAGCACCAGAGAATTTATGGACTTCTTCATTCTAATATGATACATTTACTCTCCACTTTTATCATTGTGTAACCTCACTTCCTCTATAGCTGTCATTTTACAGCTAGACTCTGGAACTTATTCTCAGTATGTATCATTCTAGCCTCTTTTTAATTGGCATTTGTCTTCCTGTAATCAAATCTATTTATGTGAGCAGATTTGACGCTTTATCCTAAAATCATAATATTCATATGACAGACTTATTAAATATGTAAAAAATAATTAATTATGTAAGCTTTATAAGTATTTTTGCAGCTTATAATAGTGTTAGGATTATATCAACTGAAATGCCCTTTCAAAAATAGTTGTTTTTACTCTTTATGAGATTAAAAACAATTTTCTCCCAATAGGTGGTGCTTTTCCTCCTCCTCCTGCAGTTGCAAATTTGCTATCATTGCTTCCTCCTCCAAACTGTTTCCGAGGACCCTTTGTTAAAATAGAAGCATTAGTTGATCTTTTCATGAGATTGAACTTACCCGAGCAAGGTCAGTATATATCTGATGCAATGTATTGTATTTGGAACGATACATAAATATTTTTGCTTATGAAGTCAGTTGAAGCTTGAATATACTTTTGGACTCGATTATTTATCTTGTTATTACTATGTCGTACATATTTGAGAGCTTATTATCAGTACAAGGTTTTGCTTACAGTATAATTTGTGATATTTTCATTGTTATATACCTTGATTTTAATTCCAAAAAGAATCTTGTTTTAAGTGCACATGTACTGGTATTTTTCTAAAGTAAATAATCCATTTCGGTAATAGTCCTATAATGGTATTCTTTCACCGCAGGTGGCCAGTGGTCAACAAGTGGCAGTCATGATGTACGATTGTTTGAACTTTCAAAGTCTGTACATTGGGTAGTGGATCCAAGTGGTGATCGCAAGAGAAAATTAATACCTGGTGATGATTCAGATGATGAGGATGGGAACAAACCCCTTCTGACAAGTGATATATATAGAGCACGTCAACAAAGGAAACTGAAGTAAAAGTCTGACTAAAATTACTTCTGATGCTAATATATTTAGAGCACATCAGCAGAGCAAAATAATGTTAGTCTTATTAAATTTTTTGTCGAGGCATGGTTGAATAATGTCTGAAAGTTTCCAAAGAAATTTTAGATATTTATAAGTAAACTGTTATAATTTTTAGCTTTAAAGAATGGCGTTTGAACTAAGTAATATTCAGAAAACTTTAGCTAAGATTATAGTTTTTGACAGTATTTCTGTATTGTTTGAAATAAATTTGTGATTTTAGTACAATCCTGTATGGTTTATATATTAATGGCCATATTCTGGTCCTTTTCCATTTGTTTATGATGTTCTGTAAAAGACGAACATACCTTTATGATTATATACAGTGTTTGTAAATTACTCTGACTGTAATATCATATTCTTCAAAAGAAATATTTGTTTGCTATATATACATATACAACTGCATTAGACGAAAATATCGGAGACAATCATACGTATAAATAGTATTTGTATACACCTAAGATATTTTGTACAAATTATCACACTTGATCTCTACATTATCTTTTTGATTAATTTTAAATGGATATATCACTTTCATTACTGTACATGTTGTATATTGTATTGGTGTAATTTAAATTTTTTCTTTGCACTTTCTGGAAATGCGACTTGTTTAAATGTTTTGCCAGATGCTATAATACTTTTTAAAATGTACCTGCTTTTGTATATAAGTATGAAAACATGAAAAATTTCTCTTTATTGTACAAAGTGTTCAGATGTAATAAATTCTATAGTAATATGAATGTAAAGTCGATGAATTGCTCATATGAAGTTGAGCTATGTGTGACCATAACCTGACCAAGGTAATTTGAAAGAACTACCCTATGCTCTTTTGCAATATGGCACATATGCCAGTCATCTAAATAAAGGCTTTTATAACATTGACAGTGAATAATTTTTATCACTTATTTCGCATTAAATTTCTCAACCTGTTCAATAACATATGTTAATTTAAAGAGGTTTTATGGTATGTGTTACTTTATAGAGCTGTACCTTCTAACTATGGTGCAGCATGGTATTATACTTAAGTGTGTTTATACATCAAAAGTATATAATAAGTCTGTTAACCTACTTCCTATTTAAATATTCTTATTTTAGAGGTGAATATAAAACCGGATGATAGTTCGGGAATGGTGATGACCACAAACTAGAGGTAGGGAACAAAACCATTGCGGACATGTGAATCGAAATTTGAAGGAGAGATTTATATCGAGGCAGACCAAAACTGGATTGATTGAGGTATAAATTAACCTATAGTGCTATATGTTAGCAAGTGCTAGATTCTGAAAACAGGAAAAGAAGAAAATTGAATTGCTTTGACAGTACTATAGAGTGAATAATGAATAAGTTAGAGAGATGCATAGGAAGGGAAAAGTTTATTTGCAAGAGTAGAGCAGGGAAGGCTTATCTAGTCCGGAAACAGAACAATTTATGGAAATATGGTGAAGATGATTTATTTTTTGCGTTTACCGAGCAATTGGCCAAGAAAAAGATGGAGTGTTGAGGGTGTTTTAAACCCTATTCAGAAGAGGGGACTTAACATATAGGTGGTATGCAGATTTGAAGCAATTACCCGGTAATTGCTTCAAATTAATGCACAGCTTGTCTTGAATTAAAGTCAGTGTACAACACTGAAGGGAGAAACCAACAACACATGAGGCTTGTCTTTTAAATAATGCACGGACATGGATTTTGTCTTGTTCACTCTGTATGATGCGCTTTTGCATGACGTTGAAAAAATAAGATTAGGCAGATGCAAAAATAATTGTTTTTGTCCTTGCTATTATAGTATTTTTCTTCTGTTGCTTATTGCTGCTCCGTTGATTCTGATGGAAGAAAGCATTTTGCATTTATAGCAAATTTAAACTATACAAATAAAATATGTGAGTATAGGTTGCTCTTAACTGAATAATTATGGTCTAAATGGTCAAGAGTCATAAGTCACTAAGTACTCAGGAAACACGTGTGTATATTATAGTGTATTGTTCACTGTGCAACAGCTACAAAGTTAAAATTTTAATATTAAATTATATTGTTTTGTCACCATCAGTCACAGCTTGAGAAGCTTATGTAAATTCCTATGAAAACTTTGTGATTAGTATGAACTGTAGGTAAACGGGCAAGAGACAAGAATACCGCTCTTTACTTCCCTGTATATCACACAAGTTGAGAAAATGCAGTGGGAATCAATCCCTTTCATGTATATCTCCCACAAAAAAAGTCAAGCTATGTGAAGGGTTAGGAAGACTAGATTCAGAACCCTAGTAATTGGGTTTCTTAATTTTAGTGTTGTGGAATGTATGAGAGTAAAAGGGGTGAGACTGGTAGCATGTGTATGGGCAAAAAGATGGATGTAATTGCACTTAGTAACACCAAGTAGAAAGGGAAGGGTGAGTGAGTCTCTTAGTGCTAGGTATTTGCTTTGAATCGACAGTCTTCCTTGCAAGGGGGAGTATGGGCCTTGTATATAGATAATTAGATATGGCAGAACCTATTCCTAATCATCTCCCAATGCAAGTTCTTATGTTTCCTTTACTAACCCTGCAAGCTACAAAGAAACTAATTCACGTATGGGTCTCATTACCATATGTCATATTATACTTTATGCACTTCTTGTATGCCTTGCACCTTCCTGGAAGTTAAAGCCCTTTTAGGCAGTGTCAATTGCCATATCCCTCATTCTTGCCTGCCTTTGCTTAAAGACCTGGGGAATATTTCCTGAAAATCATTCTCTTTGTTTTATCATTCAGACCCCATACCAGCTATGTCTCTTTCTCCCCACCAACCTTTTATGTCACCACTCATCTTCTAAACTTTATTTCGACATTTATAGAATTACTTGTCTCCATCTCTCCAGGACACTTTCTTACAAATACCCCCATTTTCCTTCTCATTATCTCAAAATCTAATGTTCACACCACTGCAAAACTGTTAGAGTTGCTATCAAATCACTTTCGAGTACCAATGCCCTTATGACTAAGAAAATGGACCTCATCTCTGAAATTCTATCAGTATGTCAAACATGCTTTCCCCTCTCGTTTGCCTTCATCTATTACCTTCCCCATGCTTTTGCATCCTCTGATAAATACTTGAAAAACTGTCCACTCACTTAAGAATTTTACCAATTTGTCTAATATTTACGTATTTTTCTCTTTTCTATACTACATCTCGCCAAAGCTTCTTTCAATATTAATAGTGTCCTCTTTTTATTTACTCTCCATTAATTTTCAACTTCCACGGTATTGACTTTGAGTAATTTATCAAGGTATCCATGTTCTGCAACAGTAACTTGCTTATTCTTCAACTTGTACTAGAATCCTGTACTATTCTATTCCCTAGATTTGCACCCACATTTCTCACTACATCCATTTTTACATTAAGCTGCCGTAATGATATTTTGTAGCCATGACATGCACAAAATCTTGTTCCTCATACCACTACAAGAAGAAAAGATATAAGAGAAGAAATTTGAAAAAAGGAAGAAAAAGATAATGCATCCATACTCACACCTTTTCTTTATTGCAATTTCTTTGTCGGCCATGCACTTCAAAACATCCTGTCACGTAGTCAAATTTTTCTCCTATTAGAAACTTTTTCCAATATCTGTAACTACCACAAAAACCTTCTTCAGGGCAAACACACATATATGACGCAACTTTGACCTTCCTGGTCATACATATTGCAAGTATTATAACTATACATGGCACATAAGGGAATAATATGCACTTTATGATAAGAATATGAAATGGGTTAATGATGATTTGCCTATGTAAAGAGGAGTGAACCTCCTGTTTGTAATATCCTGTTTCCTGGTCTTTCTTTTTCAGTGATACTTGCCATATCTTTAATTAAAACCATGAATGTATTGAAAAAGTGGCTGATTTTGTAGTTACACAAAGCCTGGGATACAGAGTTCTACTCTGCGTTTCCACTATAAAATACCTGAGTAACTTTTTGCAGGACTAAATAAAAAGGAAGTTCAACACACTAAGTGATCCACAGGCTTTGTCTAATAGTGTATATGTATAACTAACAAAAATTTACCGTGTGATATAAGAGTTGAAAAGAGTTCTAAAATTGAAATACAAAACAACTGCACCGGAGACGTCTCAGATTGCGTTGTACTCCATCTTCAGAGCAACTGAATATTAACTAAAATTCTTCATGCACCTCTAGTGTCATAACTAGTCCCGTACGAATGGGGGTGGATAGAGACGCATTGTAGACAGTCAATTAAGTTGTTAAAAAATCACCTATGTAACAGCCCCTTATATAAAATGGTCTATATACAGTACTTTGCATGTGGCATGCTCTCAATCTCCCTGTACTTTAAACCACGTATAGATTACTGTACTGCACTTAAACTTGCCTAATACATTTAGTATTCAATATAAAAATGGTACAGTCCTTGTTTTATGAGTCACTATTACTCTTAATTATGGGGTGGACATAGACAGACTGTGGCTAGGTAACTGAGTCAGGGTGACCTTCCAATTGCCGCAAGGTGGGTTTGATCGTGGGTCTGTCCACTACCAAGTCGAGTATTTCCATCCCTTGGCCACTGTGGTAAGTAATTGCTAATAAAGTAAACATAATTTTTTCTTGAAAAAATTTCAATTATTTTTTTATATAATTTCAATTAGAGTATATTTAATACTGCAGTCTTTAAAAACCATACAATAAATGCAGTTATGTAAGGTAATGGGAATGGGCAAGTGTAATAAGGCCCACAGATGCGGAACTTTAAGAGAGAAAATTATGGATATTTAGAAGCAAACATAACAGGTTAGTCATCGGAAATGCATATAAATGGTATAGTAAAAGCAGTATATGCTCTCTTAGCAAATATGAGGGTGGACTTCAAGCACATGGCAAAGGCATTGTTCATAAATATGCATGCGACTTTTGTGAGGTCGAAGTTTGAATTTGCAGCACTCTTTTGGAATCCGCACTTGAAAAGACGTATAAATAAACTGGAAAAAGTTCAAAGACATGCTACGAAGCTGGTGACAGAGATACACAATCTCAATTATGAGGAAAGGCTGAGGGACTTGGATTTACCATCACTTGACATTAGTGGAACGAGGGTCGATGTGGTGACGGTTTTAAAGTCCTCTGTGCTTTTGACACAGTGGACAAGGAGGAATATTTTAAAATGTGTAGCTTTTGAACTAGAGATCGTAGCTTGAAGCGTCATAAGAACACTTCTTTGAAGGATATAAGGATGTATTTTTAGTGTAAGAATAGTTGATGATTGGAAGTCCCTAAGAGAGGAAGTAGTAAATGCTAATTCCATTCATAGCTTTAAGGACATATATGATAAGTATCATGATATAAATTAAGTGAGGCTGATGAGGTGGCGTGGAATTACCAGCATATGACTCTTTTTTGTAAACACAATTGGGTAAATATAATCTAGATATAAAAAAAATAGTGTAGTAAACTTAAAGAATGACAATTTTTACTAGGTTTAGGATTAGGTTGAAGGTTAGAAGCACTGCCTTTAATACGGCGTTTTTCTTTAAAAAGCGTTCTCTTTCTCTGAGACGTGTATAAAATTTCTGTTGTTTTTTTTCTCTTTTGTCTTTTTCAAGCAGTAACTATCCAATTAGGTATTCTTCGTCCTGAATATAGGGTTGTTGGAGTAGGGGTTCTTCGGCTCTCAATTCGTTATAACTTGTACACCACGGTATGAAATAAATTAAGGTCTTCTATCATACTCTCGCACATTAAACACTTTGTATCATCGTTCTTGTGTCTATTCTTGTCGTGCAATTGTAAATGATTTGTTTTTGCTTTGTAAAAAAAAAATTCTGTTCATTTCTGTTTTCAAATAGAATTATATGTTTAAACTTGATTTCTTTTACTCCACTTATCCCATTGCTAAGAGCATTGCTTTTAATTTTTCTTTTCTTATCTTGTTTCATAATAGATTTCAGTTCTTCATAGGAGATTTTTACTTTATCCATAAATACTTTAGTTGATATTGCCCAATATTCCATTTTCATGTTACGTATTTCGTCTATTAATTTTTTCATGAATTTGATTTTCTTTTATGTACTTGAAGAAATTGAACTTATTGGAGTTTGCTCTTACTTCCATAGTACTTGAATTTATTTCTTCTCAGTGTGGTTGTTTGGGCAAATATTGGGTCTCCCAGTGCCTGTCTGGACACTGAATTCTCAATTATTTGCAGGATTTCGATTCCAATTTTTGTGTAGCCTGGAATCATACAGCAAGGATGGTAAGCTAATCTTCTTCCAAAAAAGTTTTTACTAATAGAATTCTATCACAGCTTTGGTGGACTAGTGAATATGCTGTATTTGTTAGTTTCCTAGCCGTTTCTATATTTTTTTCAATGAGCCTTAAAGCATTTCTTCTTATATGTCACTGTCACGCCTAGATATTTAATTTTATGTGTTCCCAAGATGAATTTTGGTCTTATTCTGCTATTAATTTTTTTTAGCATCATCTGCAAAGAAAAAAAAATGAAGAGTGTTGTTGAGGCTGTACGTCCTTGTAATCGTTCAAGGACTCTGTATTCTAAATCTCTGTTGAATAGTGTACAGAGACAGCTTTTTCCATAGAGGTACACGCATCTTCACCAGAAATTATCTTTGACATAAGCTTCCTGATAGACGAGTCCCAGGTTCGAATACCAACGGTATTTAACCGCAGTAGGTTGGCCTATGGCACTAACCGCCCGTTGCAATACTACAACTGAAGGGTCTTTTGGACTTAAATAAGACTGTCCAGGACAGTTCGATGTTAAGTCTTCCATCAATTACGGTTCTCTTTCTATGCCTACATCAACACCGAATATTCCTGGATATTCGTTACACATGTTTTATTGTCCCTTCACTTCTGACAAGTCACTATACTCCCCATCTTTGTTTCTCTCTAAGTATTCTTTGTGCCCAGGCCCAATGAGGGTAGATTTTTTGTTTTTTTTGCTCCATCCTGGTGTCACAATCATAAAAAAAAAAAAAAAAAACATTCTGCATACACATATTTTTTTCCCGTAATAAGAGAGCCGCTACAAAGGACAGTGCCTAAAGATTTCAAAGACGTCTGTTTACCCTTTTATTAAGCCTCCATTATATTTATAAGCAATACTTTATATTTCTAATCCAATCTTATAATCCCAGATGTTAACTGGTACTTCTGTCATTCCATTTTTTTATCAGTAGCAAAATTTATAACGAGAAATCCACAAACAGTTTGTATGGTGAGACTTCCAAAGAGCAATATTTCTAGCTTTGGTATTTCTGAATCTTGTACAAAGTTCAGGTGATTATCTCTACGTGGTTACTTCTCATATTTTGCTTTGTAAGCTTAAGGATTTAGAAGTGATGATAGTGGGTTAGATTAAATAAGACTCAAGATGTAGAGGATCACGTGAAACTGGTTAATAGTAGCTGTCAGTCTTGGTGAAATAAATGGCGGTCTGTACGTAATGGAAAGACCCCCTTGGCTATGGTAGGATATGATTGTCATCCTTTTTTCTTTTCTTTTGCGCTGAGTTAGCTTATAGGGGTAGTTTACAGTTTAGCGGGCCATGCCGCTTAACGACCTCATCCCTCCACTCCGGTAAGTAGATCGACAGGGTTAGGTAAGTATTTTTAGTTAGGATAGTAAGATGGGGGTTCCAGGGGGTCGAAGCCCCCCCTGGCTAAGAGGTTAGTTAAGTATTTTTAGTTAGGATAGTAAAAAATTGTTTCGTATGCCTATTGTCACCATTTTTGTTGGTGACAATAGTCAGAGCCTATCGCCATCTATTGGTAGGTTTTGAACATTGCTATGGCCCGCTAAACTGTAGGTGTTCCGTTTATAGGAAATGTATATATGTAGCACAACAGTAGGTATCTGTATTCATGCTTGTGCCTAGGTCGTTACTTTATTTTTTTTTTTTAATTTAATGTATAGGTAGGTAGGTCGAGGCACAATACTTATAATTTGTTAACCTGTTTTGTAATTGGATGCTGTACAGATTGGACCCGCGTTGGTGGTACTTTGTCGTTGAAGCATAGTAGTTTTGACCATTCGTTTTTGTCAAAAGTAATATTTATTTACTTTCGAACATTCTACTTGGGCCCCCCACTCACTCAGGCCATTTTCGATAATGTTGCATTATTGCAGTCTTGCCTTTTGCATATATTCTAGTGATATAATTTGGGTAATTAATCAGAAGTTACAGATTTTCCACTGAGAACTGGAGTTCACACGGGAGTAAAATTCCTGTTTCATGAGCCATTTTTCCCACTTCTAAGGGGAGTGGCTGAGTCAAGGCAAGTTATACTGACTCTTTGGGAAGAGAAAATACTGAAGAAGGGATTCCTAGTCCCTTCACTCCGCCCCATTTAACTGACTGTTACGAAATGAAGGGAACACGGAGGAAGTATGCTAACCCCCCTTCCTCAGTATGGTAACGTATGTCGGCTTCAGACTTTTTAAAAGCAATATTCATGCGGAAAAAAATGTTGCTAGTAGCTGTTCCTTAGTAAGTTTATAATTGTATACTATCTCTTTTGGCGCTCATAATTTAGAGTAGGAAGTTTTATCTTATTTTATAGTTTGAGTTCCTGGCATGATTCACAACAAGAAAATAAAATAATAAATCCATACTTCAGTCTTGAAATAAAAATAGTTCAAAATATAATTTACTTACAATATAACATACTGGGAAAGTATTGATATTATATACTACTCATAATTTCTTATGGGTACTGAAATAATATCGGGGGAGGGGGGGGGGGGCAATTTTTTTTTAGAAATTGGTGAACATATGAATCAAGTTTCACATTTTATATTTAGATAGCTTGTAATGTCTGGATCATACAAAAAGTTGGAATCATAAGGTAATATCTCAGAAGCAGCTGGTTTGGAGTGGGCTATTGAATTAAAAATATTGGTTAAATAGTTTTCTTATCAAATAGTGAAGTTTGTGTGTATGAAAATAATTAGTGGTCAGTAATTTATTATGAAATTTTCATCAATAACCAACATTTTCTGTTATCCAGGAACATACAAGTTAATAATGTTTATAAAATATTTAAAAGCAATTTTTATCCTATGCTTAATTTTGTTTTTTGTATTTACAGTTATCGTGCGCAGTTTCAATAAGCAAAAATGTCTGCATCATTAATATTATACGTTGATCATGTATCTCAGCCCGCCAGAGCATTGTCTCTTCTTTGTAGAGCCATAGGTGTGTCTCATCAAGAGAAATTCATCAATTTGATGAAGGGTTAGTTTTATATGGTATTTGTAATTCATACATTATTCATACTTTAGTGTGACCTGAAGGGACTGTGATAATGCAGTGCTTAGAGCTCTCAACTCGGGAAGTAACATTTGTGCATTCATACCCACCGTGAGATGTTAGGAAGGGCATCCAACATTATTTCTCCAGTTTCAGCCTGTCTGTTTTCGCCTACAAATAAATCTGCAAACAACAGCAACAACATTAGAGTGACTGGGAAATACATTGTACTGTTTAATGTACAGTATTTTCAGATATATGTATGCAACACATAATACTCCTGATTAATTTGTGCAGGAAATGATACTTAACAATTTGTTTTAATAAATGCTTGGCCACGTGGTTTTTAATTTTTTATTATTATATCATGGCCATTATAATATTCTGTGAAATGTACTATTTTTCTCTTGCACTTTTTCCTCAAAAGTATTTATTTTACTATGTGTAATGATGAGACTACACTTTGATAGCACCCACAAAGTCTACTACAATTTTTACTGCAGCACCAAAACTTTATCATACCATGCTCATCATCACCTCTCCTATATATGGGATAAAAGGAATTATGGGGAACGAGGAAACGCCCTCTTTTTGTATTCACCACATTTGATCACCGGGATTACTAGGATATTTCCCTGAGCATACCAGATCCACTTTATTTAGCTGGTTCACTTGTAATACATATTAATTTTTGTTACCTTGTTTAGGTGATCCATTTGAGGTGAGTCAGAAGTATTTTTTATCCCCATGACACATACTTCCCTATTTTTATAGTTTTGTATGAATTAATGTTTTGTAGGTATTTATAGCACGAGTGAAGTTTTCCTTTCCATGTACACATCCTCACAGCTTTGTCATATTCCTCACTGTTACTATTACTCTGAATAAGAGCTGGTATTTGTGGAACACTGAATTCGGTATCTTTTAGGGTACATGTACAGTAGAACACTGTTCTTCAACTTTTCTCTAACTGCAATTTCACCCACAATTGTCAGAGCAAGTGTAGAATTTCCACTATACCATTTAGTTAATTTTTAGTACTAAATCTTGACTAAGAGCAAGTAATAAACTTTATATTCCTTTCTAATTACATAGCTGATTATTAATATCCTTGCCTGTACTAAATATTCCAGTAGGAAATGCTGTCTTTAAGAAAACTTTTGTGGTTACTCTTATGAAAGAAATTTACTCTAGTATCCATTACAATTACATGCTGTTTTTCGTTACAGAGCTTGATAGAGTCCAAGTCATATAATGACTGTGAACAATTAATTCTTGGGAAAATAGTTAGTTATCTACTCCCTTTCTCTTACCTTAGCTTTCTTGGTTTACTTTTATTGTGATTTCTGATATGTAACTGCTGGGCATTAGCAAGAGTATCCAACATTAATGCCCCAGCTCCAACCTATATGTATTCACCCACATTCGAATTGGGATGTATAGCGATATAAAACAGTAAACTGCAATTAAGGTGTATGCAAAATAAGAGTCCCTCATCTCTCACATCTTGGTATTACCAAACTCGCAAGTTACTATTGATGAAAGAATATAAAGTATACTGCTTCTTGGTTAAATAGAATAGCTTATACCCTAAAGCTTATTTGAATACAAACATTATTGTAGTCAAGAATTGTAGCAAATTTTGAGGACTTATTTAATGTTTTGGGTTTACTTTGGAGGGTTATACTTGAGGGAGGAAAAAAAAAAAACTACCAGTACGAACTATATACTCTAAGAAATCTTCTGGAGTAATGTTACAAAAAGGCATTAATATAATACAGTATATGATTTTAGTAATTAGAATGTTAAGAATATGCTAGTGGATGTTAGCAGATACCTATAATCCTTTATTGAGTGTGAAGACAATACTAGTACAGGAAAGGTAATTGATTTTAAATAATGCTTTTGTGTGAGTTCAGTGACTCTCCATAGAGACAAGCAGAAGGCAAAGGTATCACATATATTGTGTTGTATGCATATTTTGGGTACCGTAAAATGAGAAGTTATTAGAAGGAAATCTGTAAGTTGATCAGTATGTGTGTTGTTTAAAACCAGTTTAGGAAATTGTAGAGCAAAGGTGTGATAGAGCTTCTTTAATGATTTGTATTTTGTTAAATATTTTGGTATTCATCCACACTTGTCGTGCTTCATGTCAATAACTCCTAACGGTTACACATACAGATTATATTTGAATCTTTCTTCCAGTGCTTTATTATTTCAAGGAAGCAATGGTTTTGGTATCGAAATTGCTGTGTAATTGATGTGAATTTTATTGAACACTAGAAAAGCAATACCCTGTATTGTCCATTACCCATGAGTGGGACCAAAACTTTTTATGATAAATTTAAATAATGTTAACTAAAGAGTGCGTGGTAAAGAAGTTATAATATAATACAGATGATTGTGGTATGTTTTATATATTGTTCCCTTACCATTGCCCGGGATAAATAACTATTTTTTAATTATAGTGGCTCTGTGCATTCCATATTTAATTAGTGGTGTTCATGGTTTTGATATTTTTGCAGGTGAGCATATGACAAAGGACTATGCTGCTGTTAACCCATTTAAGAAGATACCTGCTGTGAAGGATGGCAATACACTCTTACTAGAAAGGTACACAAAAGATTCTCACAGTATGAGAAAGCAAACTGAAAGGGGTCAGAGTCTGATATGTTTTGGTACCTATATTACCTAATTTCTTTCCAGCTGTAGATTGATGTTATTCTGTCTTACTACCCAGTTCTTCATAACTTATTGCATATGTGAATTAAGTTTCACCTTTAGTTTTTAGTTAGCTTGTAATATTTGGCTCATGATAAAGGTTGGAAGCATAATGAAGCAGCAGGTTGTGGTGAGGTATGGGGTAAAGAACATTTTCATGACTGATAGGTAAGCTGCATGCATTGAAGAGAGATTTTAAAAACTATAGTATTTTGTAGCACTCATTATGAAGAGAGTGAAATTGAATATTTAATTGGTATAGGGCAACATCTATGATCTTCCAGCCTACATAAGATATATTTTATCTTGATTTAGGCCAAACATTCACTTCAGGAATGTCAAATTTGCTTTCAAAATACAGTATTTTAAATTATAAAATTAAATAAAACAAAATCCGGCCTTGCAGATTAGATTTTGTGATTTTATTTGGATATTACTAGTATACAACTGATGTACCTAAAAATATTATGTGAATAAATTTAACATTTCTGAAGTGAAGAGTTTGTCCTGAATTCATGAAAAGCATCTTAGTTGCCTCGAAAGATCATAAAGTTGCCCATATGTGATTTAGAGCATTTAGCTCTTAGTATTCTATTTAATTATGGTATATTTACAGTTGTGCTGCATTGCGATATATATCCAGCAAGTATGATACCTCAGGGAAATGGTATCCCCAGGATTTGGATGTCCGGTGTAAAGTTGATGAGTATTTAGATTGGCAGCATTTGAATACAAGAGCTCATGGAATGGGATATTTTAGAAACTCTGTAAGTACGATTTGATGTCAAATATAGCCAATTTTTTTATGAATCTTTATATACTTACATCTTCATTTGGCTATAATTATACTATGTTAATTTTCTTTGCTATAGTCATTTCTTTTTTATGTAAGTTATTATATCTTTCACAGTTACTGCTTCCTGTATTGAAGAAGACTATCCCTGATAAGTCTGTCGTGAATGGGCACAAAAAAGAATTGGGCCGTATTGGAAGAGATTTTGAAAAATATTTCCTTGGATCAAAACCATTTATCTCTTGTGATCATGTTACTATAGCTGATCTTTTAGCTGCTTGCGAGTTTGAACAGCCACTCGCAGCAGGTTATGACTGGCAAGATCCTGTTATAAGTTTTATTCAGAGAGTCAAAAGTGAAATTGGACCCGAGTATGACAAAGTACATTCATCCATGAGGGAACTTACAAAGAGTTTGTCGGAGAAGTTAGCTGCTAGGGCAGTATAATTCCAACCGGTGTTTTATGAGTGTAGAAGTATTAAATGTGTTTATATTAAAACAAGTTAGTAGTGAAGTAATGCTATATGTTTCATATGTATATTACAATCAAGCTTTAGGATATTGTCTCCGAGATTGCAGTATATCTTTTTAAGACTCTTTGGTTATGTATGCATAAAAATAAATTGACATGCATTGAGGAATATAGTGGGAACTGGATATTGAGATCTTAAACAAGAGAAAGTACACTCAAAATCTTTTGTATTGTTTTGGCTCTTGAATCTGAATTAAGTCCTATTGTATTGAGCCTGTATGGTTGTAATTGTTTACATCTGTTCTACTTAGTAGGTTATCAATGAATTATAAAAATCAATAATGGCGATTAGAAAATTATAATCTTCGATAAGACATTATTCATCTGTACCAGGATCTTTTAAATATTCACTTTTTAAGCTGATAACCGCTTTGACTGGCAGTTTTGTAAAAAAAAATTTTTTTTAACCAATTGCCATTTTGATGGGCAATTGGAGAGAATATATGATCCTTCCTAGCTGGACTACTCACGGATAGTTAATACATTTCCTTAATTGCTAGGGTTTTATAGTTCGAATTCTTTATTTCTTCCCCATTTTTACTTAAACAACATTTATGCTGAATTGATATAACCCTCAAGGGAATATTTTTTTTTTTTATTTTATATAAAAAGTAATTTTTAGGTATGTACCATTTCAGGTTTTTTTCCTAAAATAAATGTCAGTGGTTAAAGAAATTAAACCGATGCCTTTATTATTTTCAGCATTTTGTACCTTTATCATCTTAGAACAGTATATGACAGTTCCTTCTCTATTTTTACCGTTGCAAAGTTGCAGGTACAGCTTGGTATACCATAATTTTTCTTCCTCCTGGGAAGCCAGCCATGACAGTGCTGGTCATAGAATTTTTTATTTGATTGGGAATAGCATCTGTAATGGTATTTAGAATCAAAGAGTTGATGCTAGAGCTATTATTAATTCAATATTGGATTTGTAACAAAGTATAATCCGAAGCAAGCATTAAGAAAAAAATGCAGACCTCAAATGGATGGATTTCGATACTAGGAGTCATGCTGATCATAAGGTGAAGAAAGTATTACAGTAGCATAATCTTAATGGGGGAAGAAGCCAATATAAGATGCATTCTGCCACATCAATCACCACATTTATGCTCAGCAATTTTTCTTTATCTTTAGTGCTTTAGGTTTTAAATTGATAATACTGTATATTCTTTTACATTTTATCTCATACGGTATGTGCACTTACGTAAAGTTTAAAAGCAATTTTTTCTTTTTACTAAATATTTTCAACAGTTCTTTTTACAGTGTTTTTAGCGTTTTTACTTAAAGGTTCTTAAAGAAGATTAACACATTTCTTCATCCAAGTTTTTTTTACATGGTTTCCCCACAAGAGGATTTTTGACCAGTTATTTAATATATATATATATATATATATATATATATATATATATATATATATATATATATATATATATATATATATATATATATATATATATATATATATATATATATATATATATATATATATATATATATATATATATATTATATATATATATATATTATATATATATATATATATATATATATATATATATATATATATATATATATATATATATATATATATATATATATATATATATATATATATATATATATATATATATATATATATATATATATATATATATATATATATATATATATATATATATATATATATATATATATATATATATATATACATACAGAGAGGCTGAGGGAATTAGACTTACCATCACTCGAAGCTAGAAGAGTGAGGGGGGATATGGTGACAGTCTTTAAATTCCTTCATGGTTATGATAAAGTGGATAGGGATCGATATTTTGATATGGCTGGCTCTAGAACTAGAGGTCATAGTTTGAAGCTTCGTAAGAAAACTTCTTTGCAGGATGTAAGAAAATACTTTTTCAGTGTAAGAGTAGTTGATAATTGGAATTCGCTATGCGAGGAGGTAGTTAATGCTATCTCAATCCATAGTTTTAAGGACAGGTATGATAAGTATGACTAAGTATAAAATGGAACCGATCAGGTGACGGGAAGATACGAGCTTTGGGCTCTTTCCCGTAAACACAATTAGGTAATCACATATACCTTGGCTGTTTCCCCCTTTAATTGGGGGGTAGCCGACATCAAAAAAGGAAAACAGTTCGGGCAGAAGTTATTCTCCCCTCTACTCCCCCTCTTCTTTGACGTCTCACAGGAGGTTGGTGCATGGGGGGGGATTCCTAGTCCCCTCGCCCCGTCCACTTTTAGTCGCCTTTTACGACACACAGGGAATACGGTGAGGCTATTCTTTGATATTGTGCCCGCCCCACTGGGCACAGGATATATATATATATATATATATATATATATATATATATATATATATATATATATATATATATATATATATATATATATACATATACACATATACATATACACACATATATATAAAAAAAATTATATTCACTGCAACATACGTAATTGTATATTTTGTTTGAGACTTAATATTTATATTCTCAACTGCATCTTTACAAGGTAAGACCCAACCTCTGGTGGGTGGCCCATTCTAGAATCCACTGGGGGAACAAATCAATCTCAACTTAGTGCCGGTTCCAAGCCCAGATCACGGTAAGCGTCGGTGCCAGGAAGAGCATGCGGCCGTAAAATTAAGCTATACCAACACAAGCTCCCACAGGGTAGTGCAAACAGCGACCCAATAAAACATATATATATATATATATATATATATATATATATATATATATATATATATATATATATATATATATATATATATATATATATATATATATATATATATATATATATATATATATATATATATATATATATATATATATATATATATATATATATATATATATATATATATATATATATATATATATATATATATATATATATATATATATATATATATATATATATATATATATATATATATATATATATATATATATATATATATATATATATATATATATATATATATATATATATATATATATATATATATATATATATATATATATATATATATATATATATATATATATATATATATATATATATATATATATATATATATATATATATATATATATATATATATATATATATATATATATTATATATATATATATTATGTAATATATATATATATATATATATATATATATATATATATATATATATATATATATATATATATATATATATATATATATATATATATATATATATAATATATATATATATATATATATATATATATATATATATATATATATATATATATATATATATATATATATATATATATATATATATATATATATATATATATATATATATATATATATATATATATATATATATATATATATATATATATATACTTAACCTAACTTAACCTAACCTAACCTAACCTAACTTAACCTAACCTAACCTAACCTAACCTAACTTAACCTAACCTAACCTAACCTAACCTAACCTAACTTAACCAAACCTAACCTAACTTAACCTAACCTAACCTAACTTAACCTAACCTAACCTAACCTAACCAAACCTAACCTAACTTAACTTAACCTAACCTAACCTAACCTAGGTTAGGTTAGGTTAGGAGGGGGGGTTAGGCTAGGTTAGGTTGGGTTAGGTTAGGTTAGGCTAGGTTAGGTTGGGTTGGGTTATTTAGGTTAAGTTAGGTTAGGTTAGGCTAAGTTAGGTTAGGTTAGGTTAGGTAAGGATGGGTTAGAATAGGTTAGGTTAAGTTAGGTTGGGTTAGGTTAGGTTAAGTTAGGTTAGGTTGTTAGGTTAGGTTAAGTTAGGTTAGGCTAGGATAGGTTAAGTTAGGTTTGGTTAAGTTAGGTTAGGTTTGGTTAAGTTAGGTTAGGTTAAATTAGGTTAGGTTAAGTTAGGTTGGGTTAGGTTTATTTAGGTTAGGTTAGGTTAAGTTAGGTTTGGTTAGGTTAAGTTAAGTTAGGTTTGGTTAAGTTAGGTTAGGCTAGGTTAAGTTAGGTTAGGTTAAGTTAAGTTAGGTTAGGTTAGATATCAAATATCCATAGAAATTCCTAAAAAAATCCATAAAAATTACTTAAACAATACCTAAAAAATAAAAACTACTTAACCTAACCTAACCTAACCTAAGCTAACCTTTAACCTAACCTAACCTAATCTAACCAAGAAAAATCCCTCAATATCCAAAACATTCCTAAAAACTTTAAAAATTCCCTAAAAATCCCTAATATCTCAAAAAATCCCTAAAATTCACTAAAAATCCCAAAAAAATTTGAAGAATCAATAAAAATCACTAAACATCCGTAAAAATCTATAAAAAAAATGCCTAAAAATTACAAACAAATAATAAAAATCACAAAAAATCCCTAAAAACTCCAAAAATCACTAAAAATCCGTAAAAATTCCCTTAAATATACCTAAAATTCATGAAAAATCTTGAAAAATCCCATAAAATCCATTAAGAGTCCTAAAAATCCTTAAAAATCTAAAAATCCCTACAAATCCCTAAAAATCCTTAAAAATTCCTAACAATTAAAAACATATTTAAAACTCCATAAAAGAAAATCCCTAAAAATCTCTTAAGATCAATAAAAATAACTAAAAATCCATGAAAATTCCTAAAAAATCCAAAAAATCTAAAAATCCCTAAAAATCTCAAAAAAAACATAGAAATGAATAAAAATATATATATAAATATCCTAAAATCTCTAAAAATCACTAAAATTCACTAAAATCCTAAGAAAATCTAAAAATCCTTAAGAGTCCATAAAAATCTCTAAAAATCTCAAAAAATCCCTAGAACTCATTAAAAATCCCAATAAATCGCTAAAAATCGTTAAAAAAAACATTAAAATCCATAAAAATCCCTACAAATCCCGAAAAATTCAAAAAATTCTTTAAAAATCTATAAAAATCCCTAAAAATCCATAAAATTTCCCTGAAAAATCCCTACAAATCAATAAAAATTCCTAAAATTCCCCAATAATCCATAAAAATTCATTAATAATCCATAGAAATCATTAAAAAATCCATACACATCTTTAAAAATTACTTAAAATCACTAGAAATAAATTAAAATTCGAAAAAATCCATAAAAATCTCTAAAAATCATTAGATATTACCAAAAATGCATAGAAATTCCTAACAAAATTCATAAAAATCTTTAAAAATCTCTAAATATCCCTAAAATTCACTAAAAATACCTTAAAATCTCTAGAAATCCTTAAAGACCTATAAAGAAATGGTCAAAATCTCAAAAAATCGCTAAATTCAACTAGTAACCCCTAAAATTTTCTAAAACTCCTGAAAAATCCCTGTAAATAACTAAAAATTCCTAAATTTTTCTAAAAATCCTTAAAAATTTATAAAAAAAAACAATAAAAATTTATACAAAAAAAATCTCTAAAAAAGCCTTAATATTCCTAAAAATTCATAAAAAATACCAAAAATCTGTAAAAATCCATGCAAATCCCTAAAAATCCATTAAAAATCTTAAAAAATCTCTAAGAAATCTCTAAGAATCCCGTAAATTGTTTTAAAAATCCTTAAAAACTCCTAAAAATTCATAAATATCAAAAAAATTCCTTAAAAAT
This sequence comes from Halocaridina rubra, assembly GCA_037179515.1. NCBI lineage: Eukaryota > Metazoa > Arthropoda > Malacostraca > Decapoda > Atyidae > Halocaridina > Halocaridina rubra. Next base: position 163,476 of record JAXCGZ010009506.1, read on the forward strand.
CTCTAAAAATCCCAAAAATTCCATAAAATTCCAAAGAAAAATCCCTACAAATAAATTAAAATTCCTGAAACTCCCATAAAATCCAAAAAATTCATTAATAATCCATGGAAATCCCTAAAAAATCCATAAACATCTTTAAAAATTACTTAAAATCCCTACAAATTAACTGAAAATTCGAAAAAAATCCATAAAGATATCTAAAAAAATCTTTAGATATTACCAAAAATTAAAAGAAATTCCAAAAAAAATACATAAAATTCTTTAAAAATCTCTAAAAATCCCTAAAATTCGCTAAAAATCCCTTAAAATCTCTAGAAATCCTTAAAAATCTATAAAAATTTGTCAAAATCTCTAAAAATCACTAAAATCAACTAATAATCCCTAAAATTCTCTAAAACTCCTTAAAAATCTCTAAATTTTTCTAAAAATCCTTAAAAAAATTAAAAATCCTTGAAAATTTCTAAAACAAAATCACTAAAAATCTCTCAAAAAAATTCTTAATATCCCTAAAAATTCATAAAAAAGTACCAAATATCTGTAAAAATCCATGCAAATACCTAAAATTCCATTAAAATTCTTAAAGTAATTTTTAAAGATGTTTATGGATTTTTTCAGGGATTTCTATGTATTAATAAATTTTCATGGATTTTAGGGGATTTTTTGGAATATTTGTTTTGTAGGGATTTTTCAGGGGAATTTTATGGATCTTTAGAGATTTTTAAGGGTTTTTTGAATTTTTATGAATTTTTTGGATTTTTTAAAGATTTTGAGATTTTTAGGGATTTTAGAGATTTTTAGTGTTTTTAAGGATTTTAATGTATTTTTAAGAATTTTTAGCGATTTATAGGGATTTTTAATGAGTTTTAGGGATTTTTAGAGATTTTTTGAGATTTGTATGGACTTTTAAAGACTTTTAGATTGTTTTAGGGTTTAATGAATTTTAGTGATTCATAGAGATTTTAGATTATTATATATTTATATTAATTTCTATTGATTTTTGGTGTTTTTCGTGGATTTTTATATTTTTTTTGTTTTTTTGGATTTTTCATGGATTTTTAGTTATTTTTATTGATTTTAAGAGATTTGTATGGATTTTCTTTCATGGAGTTTTAGATATTTTTTGAATTGTTAGGAATTTTTAAGGATTTTTAGGGATTTGTAGGGATTTTTAGAGATTTTTAAGGATTTTTAGGACTTTTAATGGAATGTATGGGATATTTCAGGATTTTTAATGATTTTTAGGTATTTTTTAGGGAATTTTTATGGATTTTTAGTGGTTTCTTGAGTTTTTAGTGATTTTTTGTAATTTTTATTAATTGTTTGTAATTTTTAGGTATTTTTAGAGATTTTTAGGGATTTTTTATTGATTATTCGAGATTACTAGGGATTTTTAGTGAAGCTAACCTAACCTACCTAACCTAACCTAACCTAACCTAACCTAACCCAACCTAACCTAACTCAACCTAACCTAACCTAACCTAACCCAACCTAACCCAAGCCAACCTAACCCAACCCAACCTAACCCAACCTAACCTAACCTAACCCAACCCAACATAACCTAACCTAACCTAACCTAACCTAACCCAATCTAACCTAACCTTACCTAGCCTAACCTAACCCAACCTAACCTAACCTAACCCATCCCTAACCTAACCTAACCTGCCCTAACCTAACTTAACCTAACCTAACCTAATCTAACCTAACTTAACCTAACCTAACCTAACCTAACCTAACCTAACTTAACCTAACCTAACCTAACCTAACCTAACCTAACCTAACCTAACCTAACCTAACCTAACCTAACCTAACCTAACCTAACCTAACCTAACCTAACCTAACCTAACCTAACCTAACTTAACCTAACCAAACCTAACCTAACCTAACTTAACTTAACCTAACCTAACCTAACCTAACTTAACCTAACCTAACCTAGGTTAGCTTAGGTTAGGTTAGGTTAAGTTAGGTTAGGAGGGGGGGTTAGGTTAGGTTAGGTTAGGTTAGGTTGGGCTAGGTTAGGTTAGGTTAGGCTAGGTTAGGTTAGGTTAGGTTAGGTTAGGTTAAGTTAGGTTAGGTTAGGCTAGGTTAGGTGTAAGGTTAGGTTAGGTTAGGTTAGGTAAGGATGGGTTAGGTTAGGTTAGGTTAGGTTAGGTTAGGTTAGGTTAGGTTAGGTTAGGTTAGGTTAGGTTAGGTTAGGTTAGGTTAAGTTAGGTTAAGTTAGGTTAGGTTCGGTTAGGTTAGGTTAAGTTAAGTTAGGTTAGGTTAGGTTAGGTTAGGTTAGGTTAAGTTAGGTTAGGTTAGGTTAGGTTAAGTTAGGTTAGGTTAGGCTAGGTTAGGTTAAGTTAGGTTAGGTTAAGTTAGGTTAGGTTAGGTTAAGTTAGGTTAGGTTAGGTTAGGTTAAGTTAGGTTAGGTTAGGTTAGGCTAGGTTAAGTTAGGTTAGGTTAGGTTAGGTTAAGTTAGGTTAGGCTAGGTTAGGTTAGGTTAAGTTAGGTTAGGTTAAGTTAGGTTAGGTTAGGTTAGGTAAGGTTAAGTTAGGTTAGGTTAGATTAAGTTACGTTAGGTTAAGTTAGGTTAGGTTAGGTTAAGTTAAGTTGGGTTAAGTTAGGTTAGGTTAGGTTAGGTTAGGTTAAGTTAGGTAAGTTAGGTTAGGTTAGGTTAGGTTAGGTTAGGTTAGGTTAGGTTGGGTTAGGTTAGGTTAAGTTAGGTTAGGTTAGGT